>RXON01001610.1:0-45980 GCA_009667805.1 Leptobrachium leishanense
GTATTCTGTGGACAGATGAAACCAAAATTGAGTTGTTTGGAAAAAACACACAACACTATGTGTGGAGAAAAAAGGCACAGCACACCAACATCAAAACCTCATCCCCACTGTAAAACATGGCGGAGGGAGCATCACGGTTTGGGGCTGCTTTGCTGTCTCAGGGCCTGGATGGATTGTTGTCATTGATGGAAAAATGAATTCCAGAGTTTATCAAGACATTTTGCAGCAAAACGTAAGACCATCTGTCCACCAACTGAAGCTCCGCAGAGGATGGGTGATGCAACAGGACAATGACCCAAAGCATACAAGTAATTCAACAAAAGAATGGCTTCAACAAAACAAAATACGCCTTCTGGAGTGGCCCAGTCAGAGTCCTGACCTCAACCCGATTGAAATGCTGCGGCATGATCTTAAGAGAGCGATTCACACCAGACATCCCAAGAATATTGCTACACTGAAACAGTTTTGAGAAGGGGAGCGGTCCAAAATTTCTCCAGATCGTTGTGCAGGTCTGATCTGCAACTACAGTAAACGTTTGGTTGAGGTTATTGCTGCCAAAGGAGGGTCAACCAGTTATTAAGTCCAAAGGTTCACATACTTTTTCCACCCTGCACTGTGAATGTTTACATGTTCTGTTCAATAAAAACATGAAAACATATAATGTTTGTGTTGTATTATTTTAAGCAGGCTGTGTTTTTCAAATTGTTGTGACTTAGATGAAGATCAGAGCACATTTTATGACCAATTCATGCAAAACTGAACGTAATCCCAAAGGGATTCACATACTTTTTATTGCCACTGTATACGTCATGTCCTGCCTTTATATTATAACAAAAAATGCAATAAAATTAGAATTTTTAATCATCTACAGCGTGTAAAGTGTATTTTTTCTCTCATTTTATAACACAAATTTTTGCGTCAATACTTTCTATGGGGTGCGCTTGTTAAAGAAATTTTAAATTGTGACACATTACATTTTTTGGGGGGGAATTACGGGATTTTTAGCAAACGCACTCCATAGAAAAAAATCATTAGTGCAGCATCATTGTTCACATTATATTTGAAATGGGAACAATATTACTGCATTAATAAAAAGCACACACAAAAAACACGTTTTTATGTTTATTATATTTTATTTATTTATTTATTTTTAAAAAAATTCTTTACTTTAAACATGGACATGTTTGGTTTGGTATCATTCGGACATCTGGACTCTGCTGGGTATGTCACATCTGGGCTCTGATGGGTATGTCACATCTGAGCTCTGCTAAGAATGTCACATTCTGGGCTCTGATGGGTATGTCACATCTGGGCTCTACTGGGTATGTCACATCTGGGCTCTGCTGGGCATGTCACATTCTGGACTCTGCTGGGTATGTCACATCTGGGTTCTGCTGGGCATGTCACATTCTGGGCTCTGATGGGTATGTCACATCTGGGCTCTGCTGGGCATGTCACATTCTGGACTCTGCTGGGTATGTCACATCTGGGTTCTGCTGGGCATGTCACATTCTGGATTCTGCTGGGTATGTCACATCTGGGCTCTGCTGGTAATCAGAATAAGGTGTTCCAATCACTTCCATGGCCACAGGTGTATAAAATCAAGCACCTAGGCATGCAGACTGTTTTTACAAACATTTGTGAAAGAATGGGTCGCTCTCAGGAGCTCAGTGAATTACAGCGTGGAACTGTGATAGAGAGCTTCATGAAATGGGTTTCCATGGCCAAGCAGCTGCATCCAATCCAGTGGCGTAGCGTGGGGGGGCTGGGGGGGCCGTGGCCCCGGGCGCAGTTTTGTTAGGGGCGCATTTGTGCCCTAAAACTGGCCCGGGGTTGAGGGGACCCAGATGCCGGCAGTGCGGGAGTGCCTGCCCGGTCCTGAAGAGTCCGTCCTGTTAAAGGGAAGCGGCTGCGTGCAGGCGCAGCCGGTCACGTGGTCCGGCTAATCAGGTGGTACTGAGTCTCTGTACCACCTGACTGGCCGGACCACGTGACCTGCGCACGCACGCCACGCAGCCGCATCACCTTCAACAGGATGGACTCTTCAGGACCAGGCAGGCACTCCCGCGCTGCCCGGCATCTGGGTCCCCTCAAACCCTGCCGGAGCTGGAGCAATATCCAGGTGAGAGCTGGGCAAATCCATGTGTAAGCTGGGCAAATCCATGAGCTGGGGCAAATCCATGAGCTGGGCAAATCCATGAGCTGGGGGCAAATCCATGTGTGAGCTGGGGCAAATCCATGAGCTGGGCAAATCCATGAGCTGGGGGCAAATCCATGAGCTGGGGGCAAATCCATGAGCTGGGGCAAATCCATGAGCTGGGAGCTGGGGCAAATCCATGAGCTGGGCAAATCCATGTGTGAGCTGGGGGCAAATCCATGTGTGAGCTGGGGCAAATCCATGTGTGAGCTGGGGCAAATCCATGAGCTGGGGCAATCCATGAGCTGGGGCAAATCCATGTGTGAGCTGGGGCAAATCCATGTGAGCTGGGGAAATCCATGAGCTGGGGCAAATCCATGAGCTGGGCAAATCCATGTGTGAGCTGGGGGCAAATCCATGTGTGAGCTGGGGCAAATCCATGAGCTGGGGCAAATCCATGAGCTGGGCAAATCCATGAGCTGGGGCAAATCCATGAGCTGGGGGCAAATCCATGTGTGAGCTGGGGGCAAATCCATGTGTGAGCTGGGGGCAAATCCATGTGTGAGCTGGGGCAAATCCATGAGCTGGGCAAATCCATGAGCTGGGGCAAATCCATGAGCTGGGGCAAATCCATGTGTGAGCTGGGGGCAAATCCATGTGTGAGCTGGGGCAAATCCATGAGCTGGGGCAAATCCATGAGCTGGGCAAATCCATGAGCTGGGGGCAAATCCATGAGCTGGGGCAAATCCATGTGTGAGCTGGGGCAAATCCATGTGTGAGCTGTGGGCAAATCCACGTGTGAGCTGGGGCAAATCCATTTGTGAGCTGGGGCAAATCCATGAGATGGGGCAAATCCATGAGCTGGGCAAATCCATGTGTGAGCTGGGGCAAATCCATGTGTGGGCTGGGGCAAATCCATGTGTGAGCTGTGGCAAATCCATGAGCTGGGGCAAATCCATGAGCTGGGCAAATCCATGAGCTGGGGCAAATTGATGAGCTGGGGCAAATCCATGTGAGAGCTGGGGCAATATCGATAACGTGTCCACAGGTGGGGGCGCACAATTCTTGACTGGCCCCGGGCGCTGACAACCCATGCTACGCCACTGATCCAATCCATACATCACCAAGTGCAATGCAAAGCGTTGGATGCAGTGGTGTAAAGCACGCCGCCACTGGACTCTAGAGCAGTGGAGACACGTTCTCTGGAGTGACAAATTGTGCTTCTCCATCTGGCAATCTGCTGGACGAGTCTGCGTTTGGCGGTTGGCAGGAGAACGGTACTTGTCTGACTGCACTGTGAAAAGTGTAAAGTTTGGTGGAGGAGGGGGGATTTTGGTGTGTGGGGTTTTTTTTCAGGCGCTTGGCTTGGCCCCTTAGTTCCAGTGAAAGGAACTCTGAATGCTTCAGCATACCAAGACATTTTGGACAATTCCATGCTCCCAACTTTTCCTTCCTCTTCCAACATGACTGTGCACCAGTGCACAAAGCAAGGTCCATAAAGACATGGATGACAGAGTCTGGTGTGGATGAACTTGACTGGCCTGCACAGAGTCCTGACCTCAACCCGATAGAACAGCTTTGGGATGAATCAGAGCGGAGACTGAGAGCCAGGCCTTCTCGTCCAACATCAGTGTGTGACCTCACAAATGCGCTTCTGGAAGAATGGTCAAAAATACCATAAACACACTCCAAACCATGTGGACAGCCTTCCCAGAAGAGTTGAAGCTGTTATAGCTGCAAAGGGTGGACCGACGTCATATCGAACAAAATGGATTAGGAATGGGATGTCACTTAAATTCATATGCGAGTTAAGGCAGGTGAGCGAATACTTTTGGCAATATAGTGTATATATTGACCTATGTATTTTAATCTTTTGATTAAATAAAGTTTGTTGTTTTATCTTACCAAGACCCAGAGTGAATCTCCTTTTGTCTGTGTATATATGTATATATATATCTAAACACACACACATATATATCATTGTATATAGCATATATAGCATTGTAAAATATTTATATAAATATTTATAAAAACATATTTCATGCCAAAAACATTTACAAAATATGTTAATATTTTTATTAGTATAAAAATATATATAATTATTCCTATAAATATTATGATGAAGGCATACTATCAACATTCGTTTTTATATATATATATACAGTATATACATATAAATAGTGTGTTTATTACTGCAGAATCCGCTTGTACATCACAGCAATTCAATGAATTGCAACCCAGAGCTCCTGTACCACATTCCCCATATGCAGCAAGAAATTCTGGGTAGGGTATGCAAATGACATCTATCTCACTATTTGGCAACCTGGGACCTAATATCAATGCTATGTCACACTGTGGATTTCTATCAGAGATCAGGTTATGCAACTGGTCAAAACCACTCCTAGGTCAGCACTGTTTCAGGTTTGTTGGACACTCATCAGCTAGGAGCTAGGCATGATAACCAGTTGCAGTGGATGCTTGGACCCCTAGGGCAAGTCAGTATCTACAAGATTTGTGGTGGAGGACAAAACGTGAGATAAAAAGCCTCCACACTATAATAAGTGTGTTTATTATTGCAGAAGCCACTTGCATATCACAGCAATTCGATGAATTGCATCCCAGAGCTCCTGTTTCACATATCCCATATTCAGCAAGGAATTCTGGGTAGGATATGCAAATGACATCTGTCTCACTTTTTTGCATCCTGGATCTGTTATTACACAGAAGCCTAAAATCAATGCCATGCCACACCGTGGCTTTGTAGCAGAGCTAAGGTTTATGCAACTGGTCAAAGCCACTCCTAGGACAGCGCTGTTTCAGGTATGTTGGACCCTCATATTATTAAAAGCACATTTTTCTACTCAAAAATTTATTTTAAAAATATGTTCATATTTTATATACTATAGTATACACATATATATTTATAAAGGATTTTACCAGGAAGGATACATTAAGATTTCTCCCATTTTGGGGGCGTGGCCGGACGTTGCAGCGCGCGGTCGCATGTAGGAAGAGCTCCTGTGAGCGGCGCTGAATTTCCAATTCCTGCGGCTTTGTTATTGCATCCCCGGGGCTGAAACTTCACCCACAGGTGGGTGATACTTCCTAGCACCCAGATGGTGCCACCTGAGGCGCAGCGGGCGCTGGAGCCGCTAAAATCGGCAAGAAAAGATCGGGTCCGTGAGGCCCAAGATGGCGGATCTCCCTCCTCTGTTTCCTCCCCCACGCTGGAGGCAGCAGCTGCGGGGCCACCTTGCATGTCTGCAGTGGCGTAGCGTGGGGGGGGGCTGGGGGGGCTGTGGCCCCGGGCGCAGTTTTGTTAGGGGCGCATTTGCGCCCCTAAAACTGGCCCGGGGGTTGAGGGGGCCCAGATGCCGGGCAGCGCGAGAGTGCCTGCCCGGTCCTAAACAGTCCGTCCTGTTAAAGGGGAGGCGGCTGCGTGCAGGCGCAGCCGGTCACGTGGTCCGGCTAATCAGGTGGTACTGAGTCTCCGTACCACCTGACTGGCCGGACCACGTGACCTGCGCACGCACGCAGCCGACTCCACTTCAACAGGACGGACTGTTCAGGACCGGGCAGGCACTCCCGCGCTGCCCGGCATCTGGGCCCCCTCAACCCCTGCCGGAGCTGTCCCGAGTATCCAGGTGAGTGCTGGGGCAAATCCATGTGTCAGCTGCTGGGGCAAATCCATGTGAGAGCTGGGGTAAATCCATGAGCTGGGGGCAAATCCATGTGAGAGCTGGGGCAAATCCATGTGAGAGCTGGGGCAAATTCATGTGTGAGCTGGGGTAAATCCATGTGTGAGCTGGGGCAAATCCATGTGTGAGCTGGGGTAAATCCATGAGCTGGGGGCAAATCCATGTGAGAGCTGGGGCAAATCCATGTGTGAGCTGGGGTAAATCCATGTGAGAGCTGGGGTAAATCCATGTGTAAGCTGGGGCAAATCCATGTGAGAGCTGGGGCAAATCCATGAGCTGGGGCAAATCCATGTGTGAGCTGGGGCAAATCCATGTGTGAGCTGGGGCAAATCCCATGAGCTGGGGCAAATCCCATGAGCTGAGGCAATATCCATGTGTGAGCTGGGGGGCAATATCCATGTGAGAGCTGGGGCAATATCCATGTGTGAGCTGGGGCAATATCCATGTGAGAGCTGGGGCAAATCCATGTGTGAGCTGGGGTAAATCCATGAGCTGGGGGCAAATCCATGTGAGAGCTGGGGCAAATCCATGTGAGAGCTGGGGTAAATCCATGAGCTGGGGGCAAATCCATGTGAGAGCTGGGGCAAATCCATGTGTAAGCTGGGGCAAATCCATGTGAGAGCTGGGGCAAATCCATGAGCTGGGGCAAATCCATGTGTGTGAGCTGGGGCAAATCCCATGAGCTGGGGCAAATCCCATGAGCTGAGGCAATATCCATGTGTGAGCTGGGGCAATATCCATGTGAGAGCTGGGGCAAAATCCATGTGTGAGCTGGGGAAGTATCCATGTGAGAGCTGGGGCAATATCCATGTGAGAGCTGGGGCAATATCCATGTGTGAGCTGGGGCAATATCCATGTGTGAGCTGGGGCAAATCCCATGAGCTGGGGCAAATCCCATGAGCTGAGGCAATATCCATGTGTGAGCTGGGGCAATATCCATGTGAGAGCTGGGGCAAAATCCATGTGTGAGCTGGGGCAGTATCCATGTGAGAGCTGGGGCAGTATCCATGTGTGAGCTGGGGCAATATCCATGTGTGAGCTGGGGCAATATCCATGTGTGAGCTGGGGCAATTTCCATGTGTGAGCTGGGGCAATATCCATGTGAGAGCTGGGGCAATATCCATGTGTGAGCTGGGGCAGTATCCATGTGAGAGCTGGGGCAATATCCATGTGTGAGCTGGGGCAATATCGATAACGTGTCCACAGGTTGGGGGGGGCGCACAATTCTTGGCTGGCCCCGGGCGCTGACAACCTACGCTACGCCACTGCATGTCTGACATATCACCACCATCGGAAAGCAGACTTCATGCCATGCTGCAAGAACTTCGATCTACCATCCAAGCGGATCTTAAAGAGGCGCTGCAGGAGCTGAGGCGCGATGTACAAGACCTGGGTGAGAGGACTGACTCTTTAGAATCTAAGACAGACGACTTATGCTTAGCCCATAATGACCTGGTGGACCGTCACATAGCTTTGCAAACAGCGCATGACACCATGGCAACGAAACTGGCCGATATGGAAGACCGCTCCAGGCGTAATAATATACGGATCCGGGGCATTCCGGAGGCAGTGGGCTCTGTTGATCTCCAGCCTTACATTATAGAACTTTTCCAGATCTTGGCACCTACATATTCATCGCAGGATTTCCTGATGGATCGAGCGCACAGATTGCCGCGTGCAAAAAACCTGCCACCATCGGCCTCTAGAGATGTTTTGGTCTGGGTGCATTTTTTTCACGTTAAAGAAGCGTTAATGAGAGCGTCACGAAAATCTATGCCTCTACCGTCTCCGTATGCCGAAGTTTCTTTCTATGCAGACCTGTCAACGGCTACTATGTCTAAGAGACGGGAATTTTCGTCCTTCACCAAAATTTTGCGTGACCACAACATGGCGTATCGTTGGGGATTTCCCACAAAGATCTTGTTATGGCGGGAGGGAGTCCTGCACGTCATTCCGGAGCCCACCACTGGCATGCGTCTGCTGACAGAATGGAAGGTGGTGGCTGAGTTTACTCCCCCCCGTGAGGAATCATCTTCGCCGCTGAAAGTTTCTCCGGAGTGGCACCGGGTTCGGCCTAAGTGAGATGATATGGTCCTGCATTTTTTCACCGGTGGGCGTGTTCTTTTATTACGCCAGGTGCTCTATCGTGGTTTCGGGACTCATCCCCTTTTGTGATTCGACCCTTGGGTGGCGCCCTCTGGGGTTCTGTTCCTGCGACTAACTAGCCCCGAGGTTTTTTACTGGCCTGTATATTGGCGCAATCACCTTCACGGATGAAGTTGGGACTGTGTTTTCCCCCTGCTGGGGTTTTTTTCTTGAACGTGTTGCTTTTCCAATTATACCATTCTGCTGTGTTGATTGACCCCACTCAACTGCATTTATGGAATGCAGTTCTTTTCTTTTCTGGTTTGTTTTTTTTGTTTGTTTTTTTCTGTTTTTATTTCTGTTTTTATTTTCTTTTTCTGGTTCGTCTTAGGTTTGTCTTGTATGTATTGTTTGTCTTATTGGTATGCACTGTAATATATCATTCTGGGCATTATTGTGCGCAGGGGAGTCCTCCCATCCTCCCACAGAAATTGTCTGTCAGGACCGCTGTGAGTAAAAGGGGGTTGGGGGCAAATAATGATGAGTAAACCTCAATTCCAAATTTATTCCTTAAATGTTCGAGGCTTGAATACTCGGTACAAACGCCATGCTTTATTTCGTGATCTGCATAAGTCTCAACCAGCTATTGTATGTTTGCAAGAGACTCATTTCTGTACGAGACGTCCGCCATTTCTGAAAACGCGCATGTATACTGAGGCGTATCACTCCACTGCTCAGACGAAGTCTAAAGGTGTCTCGATTCTATTCCACAGAGACTGGACCTTTGTGTGTTCGGCTCAGTATGTTGATCCGTTGGGCCGCCTAGTGATTCTTGTGGGCACGTTGAACGAATTACCAATTACTATTGCTAACCTATATCTCCCTAATGAAAACCCAATTTCTTATTTTCGGAAAGCTTATGGTAGAGTGAAAAAAATATCTAGTGGTACGTTGTTTCTATGTGGGGATTTTAACTGCACTCCTGACCCTGACGTTGACACCCAATCAAGCCAACCCAGCTCCAAAACCCGCTCCCCCCAGCCTCTAGTAAACAACTACGGGAATTCATGAACTCGTTTGAACTCTATGATACTTGGCGGATATGTCACCCTACTACGCGCGATTACACTTTTTTTTCTCATGTTCATTCCTCGTATAGTAGAATTGACTTGTGTTTGATTCATAGTTCGGCGTTGCCCCGCCTATTAGAGGCGACCATAGGCATTATCACGTGGTCTGACCATGCTCCACTTACGCTTACCTTTGAGGCGGCCTTCCCACCAAGGGGTATGGGGAACTGGAGGCTCAACGACTCGCTTATTGTAAATGGAGATGACGTGGCTAATACTATGCAACTCCTTCAGGAGTATTTCACGACGAACATGACTGAGGATGTTGCGACATCGTCGGTTTGGTTGGCACACAAGGCTGTTCTGCGAGGACATTTTATTCAGAAAGGAGCGCAGAGGAAGAGACGTTTTAATACTCAGACGTCTGCTCTTCTACGACGAATCACTGAGTAAGTGATATAAATTATTAGAAAATGGAGTGCGCACAACTGATCCCCTTTTTCAGTTTACGAAGATAATCCAATTGAATTATATTGTTTATTGCCATTGATGCTCATTTATGCTTCTTCCTTTGGATGGTTCTTTCATTTAAATGTATGTACCACTTTTTGTGTACACTCCAATAAAAATTCTTTATATGAAAAAAAAGGATTTCTCCCATTTTCAAGTATGTCCTGGGTGGCGAGTGTGTACTGTTGGGTGTCTTGCCCAAGGACACTTACTGGAGAGATTGCTCGCTGGGATTGAACCCATGACTCCACAGGCTGTTCTCCATGCAGAGCAGTGATGTTACCTCTACTCCACCAAGCTGGTTCAAGAACATTGAGCGGTTACAGAAATACAAAATAGTAAAATGCAAGATATTAACACAAAACCAAATATACAGATTAACAGAAAAATAAATATGTAGGAAATAAAGTCATTATGTTACATGTTTACAGGTGCATTCTGTATATAGTCACTATGTTACATGTTTACAGGTGCATTCCGTATTGAGGTATGTTAATAGGGAACTCTTAAGGGACTTTACACTGGGGGAAAATTTGATGGCGTCTGGGAGGTTATTCCATATTTGCAGTGCTCTGTAGGAAAATGAGGATCGAGCCACTTTCGTTTTGAATTGTGGTATTGCAAGTAAGGCGCTGGTCCTGGATCAGAGTTTATAGGATGAGGGAACTGCTGGGGGATGCAGTCTATTCAGGGAGGGTGGTAGCTTCCCAGAAAAGCCCTTAAACACCAGGTTGGAAAGATGAAGGGTGCGTCTAGATTCCAGCGACGGCCAGTTTAGTTCTTTTAACATGTCACAATGGTGGGTCATGTAGTTACATTGTAGCACAAAGCGACAAAATGAGTTATACAATGTAGAAAGTTTCTGGAGGTGTGTTTGAGGGGCAGCTGCATACACAACATTTCCGTATTTAATGGCTGGCATAAGCATTTGATGTACAATCTGCTTTCTTACCGCGGGGCTCAGGCAGGATTTGTTTCTGTACAGGGCACCTAGTTTGGGGTAAAGTTTAGATGAGAGTTTTTCGATGTGGGGGCCAAAAGATAGATTTGGGTCTAACCACATACCTAGATATTGGAGAGAAGTGACTGTAGTCAGTGTGTCATTTGATCTTGTCCTGACACATAGATGGGGTTTTTGCAATTAGATTAGATTAGAGTGCAGACCGTCCTGCGTTTCAGCTTGGATACGTACACACTTCCGGAATCGCGTTGTCTTCAAAGTTACGCAGGACGGTCTGCAATTCCGGAACTAACCAGTATGAAACGCAAGGTGGAACGCGGAAGCTCCTATTGCGCCTGCGCAAGATGGCGTTGATGGCGATACGCATGGGGACACCTCAGAAAGAGGCTTAGAACTCACGCTGACCACCAATGTAGTACATGTGCGAACTATTACTCCTAATTTTTCTAATCTGTGATGTATATAAGCATGCAAGCTTGTTCAATGTGTAAAGACCAGCTGATGAAGCCGCGTGTTGTGCGGCGAAACGCGTCCTGGATCAGAGTCTAGTTTTTATTTTGGTTTTATTCCTTTAATAAATTTTAAAAGAGAACCAGAGGAACACTGGCCAAATCTTTTTATTGCATTTTGGCAGCTTCCCCAGCCCCACGGATACCAGCAAGCCGGCCCAGCGCTGGCTTCCGGTATCGGGGGCAGAATCGAGGCATTTGCTACGAATACAAAGTACTCGTGCAAATGACAGTATCTGCACCGATACCGATACTAGTATCGGTATCGGTGCATGCCTAATATATAGTATAATAAACTATATATATTTATTAACAACACATTTTCTGCTTACAGTGTATTTTAAAATAGGTTTATATTTCACAAATTTATACAGTATATAATAGATAGAAAGTACATATAAAATTATTCCTATTTAAATATATTTTGAATTGAGTAATGGTGATTTTTTTACAATTGATTTTTAGATTTAGTTGTTTATTGGTTTCGGTTTTATCTTTAACAAGGAGAATCACTTAGTTATAGTGGGGGCTCAGTGGTAAGAGGGATTTAGATTCAGGGGGAACCTGTCTTCAAATTGTTGTGGACAGCATGAAATAACTTTAATTTGAAAAATAAAATCATTAATCTACCAATAATAAATTATTCTAATGCATTATTTGCTTTGTTGAACAGGTCAGTGCAGTTACAGTCCTTTTCCTTGGTTATGAGTGACGTAAATCTTTTCATCCTGGTTTGGCTTCAGCTGCATCACTGTGACTTTAAATTTTTTTGGTTAAGGCTAGGGTCAGATGAAAGCATTTTTCACCGCGAACGTGAAAAAGTGCGTCCGAACGCATTGACGTATTTTTACACGGAATGCGCAAAAACGGTCAGACGACGCGCATTTTCGGGCGTGATTTTGTACGGATCGTCAATAAAACTATTTTTGCGTCTGGACGTTATGTAGGCTGGACATTATCAGCGTCTGACATCTCCTAATCTCGCACACACGCCGCTATGCCGCAGCAGCGCACTCTGTACGTCAGTATTAGCGGTTCAGCGTTCTCAGAAAAATGCGTTCAAATTCCACTTGCGTTGCACGGCCAGACTTTTGTGCGGCCGTACATCGTATATTGGCCGTCATTGCCCGTCATCTGCTGCTAGTGCGGCCGTAATTATGTGCGCCAGAACGCACGTTAAAAGTGCGCTGGTCTGACCCCAGTCTTAGACGTCGCCTACCAACCAGGTACTGTGACATCACAAATGTCTGTTTACCTTGTAAGTGTTTCTATTTTATATATATATATAGTATACAATAGATAGAAATAATTTTATATGCACTTTCTTGTTAAAGAGACTTTCACTATTTGTTTTATAGATTTTGTAATGTGTGGTGTGGATATACACCTGGTGATGTTTTTCCAGCTGATTTTTAGATTTAGCTGTTGACAGTTTAACGTCTTATCTTTAAATTTAAAGTCAATGCATTTATGATGTACATGTTACGTTGTTGGTCCTTAAGGGGTTAACGAGTAGAATCACCTTGTTATAGCGGAGGCTCAGTGTTTAAGAGGGATTTAGGTTCAAGAGGAACCTGTCTTCAAATTGTTGTGAACAGCGTGAAATAATTCTAATTTTAAACATAAATCATTAATCTCCCAATAATAAAAGAGTCTAATGCATTATTGACATGAATCATTACATCCTGGTTTTGGTTCCGCTGCATCACTGTGACTTTAAAGAATTTTGTTTAGACGTCGCCTAGCAACCAGGTAGTGTGACATCACAAATGTCTGTTTACCTTTTTAAGTGATGTCATTGCCCTCATCGGTCACATTCTGGTTGGAGATATCACGCTCAGGCTGATAAATCTACTGCTCTTGCTTTATCTGCGATTATTCGACGATTCTTCAGACATTTGTGCATCGGCTTACAGGTAATTATAGGTTTTGTTTTTAGCCATCCTAGGGTTATGCCCTTTTAGACACTGGTCTTGTATTAATCCCAGTTTTATCCTTTTAATTATAGGTTTAAGTCCATCTAGTTAAACCTTTGCTGTGTTGGAGGTCAGCTCAGTACAACATGGACCTCAATGTGCCGAAGCAATGGCAGAGGAAGAATGGCTGGCAGCGACCGCTGACCCCAAGACAGATTATCCTCTTGGTCATATTTGTGTTCGGTGCGGTCGCTGGAATCGGCATCTTCCTCCCCGTCATTCCCGGACTCTTGCAGACAGTTGGTTACGTATGTCTAACTGTCATGTACGTCTGGGGTTTTATAAGCTATGTCCTTGCCGTATCCATCAACCCTTCATCAGGTGGGAAACAAAACAGCATGTGGAATCCGGTGAAGTGCGTCTGGGATTCCAAAACGCGTTGCTGCCGAGTTGGACGTCATGAAAGCGACCGAGGTATAAATTTCTTCTGTTATACTGTTACCGGAGTCAATCAGGTTCACTTCATTAACGGCGCCGGACCAGACACAAGCAAGGATTGTCCAAACACGAGTCTCTTCAGGAAAGGCAAGATTTTATTGTGTCGTCACACAAGTGCTCACACAGGATTGAATCTCTAAGAGTGAGCCCCTCTTTCACCCCGTGCAAGGGGTCTTATACTCAAAAATACGTAATTAGGTACATCCCAATTAGCCCACCTCCCGCTGACACCTTATTCCACCCCACGTGGGTTAATACCTCCCATCATTAGCATAAACACAAAGAACATTCCACATTTAACTATAAATTGATACACTTCATGTTAGTTTGACAGTTTGTGATTTGTTTGTGCTGTCTTTCTCCGGCCAGCACCTCCCTCCCTGTTGGCTTTGTTTATTCAGATAGCCAGGGTCCTGGTCTGTTTTCTATGTTCTCTTTGTTCCTTGGCACATCGCTCTGACCTTGCTTCATTCATAAATCTTTCTGTCTCTTTATGCCAAGAGCTGGCCGGATCCTGCCTGGATTTCTTGTTAGCTTTTCTAATCTACCACACATTCCTTAAATTCTACGTGAGCTCAGCTCTTTTCTTCTAAATGAAATCTATTCTATTTACTTGGTGAACCAATATTCTGAACAAGATGGCTGCCTGGCTCATAGGGACAACCATCTTCCAGCCTGATTCTCCTTCATTCCCCCCTTGGCTCAAGTGTCAGTATCTTTTTCCTGGCACTTGTAGCCATTACACTCCACTATTCTGAAATTCTGAATATTGGGGGGGCTTCCCGTTCGCTGGGAACATTCCCTGCGGAATTATCAGTGGTATCTTCTGTGTTTGTGTAGGTGTCAGTGCTGCCTTGCATAGTGGCCACATGCATAGCCCTATGCGGTATATCAGTATCCCTATGATCAAGACCACCACTACCATGAGTATCATGGATCCAATCTGTGAGATAAATCTCAGGATCGATCCAAACCATTCTCCCATTGCTCCGAACCCACGGAGCGGATTCCAGCCTTCGGCAGCAATCCTTCTAGCTGAACCCTGCAACTGTGCTACCTTCTCCTGGTGGTCCTGAATTACCTGGTAATAATCTGGGACTTCGTGTGTGGTGTTTCTGATGAAAGTGCAACATTCATAGTGCATCGTCATTTCACACAATCCATTCAATGCTGCACTGATCTGCTCAAGCGCCATGTCATGTATCATCTGCACCTTTCGTATCTCTCGCATTTCCAGATTCAGCAACTGGATATCCATACTGGTTCTATTCAGGATCTCATCCATCAGATTGACATAGCTATTCAATCTCCTCATTATCTCTCCTCCCCATCCAGTCCATGCTGGCAGCCATGTCCATATTCGATCCATTTTCGCAAACAACTCTCTCTTCGGTCTTTCAAACACCAGTGGATACCTAGGGTGTAGTTCTGTGTCTTCGTTTGTGTCTTCTCCCCTTAGTCTCTGTATTGGGACCAGTTTAGCCAAATAACACATTCCTGTTATTGTTGGTGGAACCCATGTGTAACACACTCTCCCACAACACACCTGGTATCCCTCTTCTAACATGAATGGTGATAGGTGTAGTGTTCCCTTTGCTAATTCCAACATCATTCGCCTCATTCGTCTTGTCGTCTCCAGCACACTCTGCATCCCACCAGACTCATCTTCAATTACTCTCTCTTGTTTACTCGTGAGTTTTCTGCACTGTATGTATAGATAATTTGAGTGTCCCTCGGTGTCAATTGTGTATATATATGATGTCCAATTGAATTTGCTTGAGTAACACCCTTCCTTCTTATGTGTGTCTTTATCTGGCCCTATTTGGAAACACCATTCTGGAGGATATATGTACCCTATTATGGGATATCCAGCTTCATACATTTCTGGTTGTTCTCTGGGTGGCCGAAAAGAATGTATTGTAATATTCCCTGATGCAAACATACTCAGATTCATTGGAACAGAAGCAAATGGGATATGGATTGTCTCTGGGTGCATTCTGCTGCACACCCAACATGCTTCCTGCCCAGATTTCTTAGCATAGTCATATTTAAATTGCACAAGCAAATGTCCTCTTGGCAATATCTCGGATGATATTTCTCGCTTTTGTCTCCACATGGTACGGTTCTCCATCACCGGGTGCGTACCATTCCAGATGTGAGAAATATCCACTTTCCCCGCGGTATTTGTACAATTGGGGCATGCTCCACGTGAGAGTCCATAAATCAAATTAGCAAGGTATAGAATCAGCGCCACAACTGCCCCGAATGTCAGAATTCCTTGGGCAATTCTTTTTACAGTCACATAAACCCAATCCCTCCCCACCGGAATTTCAAAAGTGAAGAACATTTCAGGACGATCAAGGGTGGGGGCCGGGCCCCTAAAAAGCACCCTGTGGTTATCCCCCGTTGGCAGGTGGTCAGGGCCTGTGCCCATCAAAACACCCATCTCCGCTGGCGGGTGGTCAGGGCCTGTGCCCATCAAAACACCCACTTGTTGATCCTCTGAATCATCAGGGTTAGGATCATTTAGGTGCTCGAGACTGTGGTCTTTGTCAGCTTCAGCCTCAGCGGATTGGTCTCGTTGGCGACGACCTTCCATGTTAGCTCAGGACTGGCAGCTGCTTTTATTCTGGAGTGATGTATCCACGGGACCACCTCGGCAACCTTTACTGCTGTAGGGGTTGATAACAGGACAAGATAAGGACCTCTCCATTTTGGACCCAGTGGATCATTTTTCCACTCTTTTACCCATACTGAGTCACCCGGACAATACTTATGCAGTGAAGGATACAGAAAATGCGGTATATTATCCCCCACCCAAGTATTTAATTTCTGCATTGATTTACCCAGCATTACTACCTGATCATTTAGTTTAGTTTCTCCCAATGCCCGAAGGTCCCCCCTTAGTCCATTAATCAGAGGGGTTGGCCGTCCAAACATAAGTTCGTACAGACTTAGCTTCAATTGGGGGGTTGGTCAGCACCTAATGTGCAAAAGGACTATCGGCAGCAAGTCCAACCAGCCTAATGACGTCTCTTGGCACAGTTTGGACATCAAAGTCTTTAGGGTACGGTTCATTCTTTCAACTTTTCCCGAACTTTGGGGCCTGTAGGCAGTGTGTAGCTTCCAGGTGATGCCCAGTAGCCGGGCTAGTTGCTGCAAACAGTTCTGGATAAATGCAGGGCCATTGTCCGACCCTATCTCAAGTGGAAGTCCGTAACGTGGTATTATTTCTTTCATCAGGCTCTTTACCACTTCTGTTGTCTTTTCAGTTCTTGTTGGGAAAGCTTCCACCCATCCTGTCAGTGTGCATACCATCACTAGTAAATATTTGTATCCTTTGCAGGGTGGCAGCACTGTAAAGTCTATTTGTAATGACGCCATTGGGGATAGCCCGATTGGTTGTTTCCCTGGGGGTTGAGACGGGCCTGTTCTTGGGTTGTTTTTGGCACATGTTACACACTGCTGAGCTGTTGCCTTGCAGATTGCTGACAATCCTGGTACGTAGAAATGTGGTTCTAACTGTTGCTCCATCATTTCTCTCCCTCCATGGGTACTTGCGTGAAGTGCTCTTACGATTTCAGGAGCCAGTGTTGCTGGTAGGACCATTCGTCCATTCTCCATCTGGAACCATCCATCTTCTCCATATCCTCCGGGTTCTTCTGTCAGCCACTTCTTTTCTTTTTCTGAGTACACAGGTGTCCATTCGCTCAGTGGCGCCGGTAGAAGTGCAGCTACCACTGGTTTTGGTTTGTATCGTGCCAATTCTCCATGATTCCCCCAGATAAATTCTTCTTTTGGGAAATAGTATCGCCATGCGAAAAACAATAAATCTTGTCTGTCTTGTGAATCTCTTACTGCTGGTATGAAAAAGTTCATTACACTTTTCTTCATTCTTGGCAGTCTGTTCTTGATAAGGATCTCCTTGAGGAAGAACCTCACCAGTGGGACTTGATATTCTTCTGCTCCCAATTCTCCCAGACTGTGCAGTATTCGTGTAATTCGTAGATTATTGTGAGGATGGTTAGTCAAAATTTCAAATCGTGACGCGAAATTTTCTGCTCGTTCAACTTCAGTTGTTTCTTTGTCTTCCTCCTCCCCCACTATTTTTACGCCGAAGAATTTCAGCATCATTTTATAAGCTCTGCGCAGTCTTTGCTGAACTTCTGAGGTGTTGATCATTAGGCGTGTTTCTTGCGGATTTAGGGGAGTAGAGTAGAAATTTCGGCCTTGTGTCCGAGTTGGAAAAAGCCATTGGATATAATCATGATTGAGTTCTAATAGTTCAAAGTCATCTTGCCATTTGTGCAGTATTATTTCAATGAACTCGCCGTGGGGTTCAAACTTTTTCAAATTCATGTAGAACTCGTAATTTGGCATTGAAGGTTGAGGCTCTTGTTTGCAGATCAGTACTTTAGCTTGATCTTCTGTTGGTGGTGGCGGTTTCGCAGCTGCTTTTGCGGCCTGGTCCGCGCGTCTGTTACCTTTTGGGATTTCATCACGCCCTTTTTGATGGCCTCGACAGTGCATGATGCTGACAGCACTTGGTTTCCACACCGCTTCCAGGAGGGCCGTGATTTCTGCAGCATATTTAATTTGTTGTCCTGAAGACGTGAGTAGACCTCTTTCTTTGTAGAGTGCACCATGTGCATGGACTGTCATGAAGGCGTACTTGGAATCTGTGTAGATATTTACTCTTTTGCCTTCAGAAATTTCAAGGGCTCTGGTTAAAGCTGTTATTTCAGCTAGTTGTGCAGATGTGTGGCCTGGCAGTGGCTTTGCTTCGATAACTTCTTCTGCTGAGACTACTGCATAGCCGGAGACTTTCTTCCCATCATCCATGTAACTGCTACCATCAGTGAATAGCTGTAGATCGTATTTGTCTAGGGGTACGTCTTTCAAATCTGGCCTGCTACTGAACACTTCTTCCATGACTTGGAGGCATTCATGATCTGGATCCTCTTCACAGTCAGGCAGTAAAGTAGCAGGGTTCAAGGTAGCGATGAGGTCCAAATGGACCCGTGGATTTTCACACATCATGGCTTGGTACTTCGTCATCCGGCTGTTGCTGAACCAGTAACCTCCTTTGACATCCAGCAGAGCCTTGACAGCATCGGGCACCTTGACATGGAGAACTTGTCCAAGGGTCAGCTTGTCTGCTTCTGCTATCAGCATTGCGGTGGCAGCCACTGCTTTCAGGCATGGGGGTAGGCCGCAGGCCACAGGGTCGAGTTGCTTGGAGAGGTAGGCCACAGGCCTCAGCCATGAGCCAAAGGTCTGGACCAATACTCCTGTTGCCGTTTGGTTATGTTCATGTACGAACAGCTGGAAAGGCTTGCTATGATCTGGCAGACCCAGCGCAGGAGCTTCCATCAGCAGAGTCTTTAATTTCAGGAACGCTGCTGTTTGCTCCTCTTCCCAATGAAAGGGGTCTAGTTCTCCCCCTTTGGTGGCTTGATGAAGCGGCTTGGCAATATCTGCGAAGTTGGGGATCCACAGGCGGCAGAAGCCTGCAGCTCCCAGGAACTCACGGACTTGTCTCCTGGTCTTTGGTTGGGGGATGCGGCACACCGCTTCTTTTCTTTCTGCCCCCAGTGCACGTTTGGTACCTGTTAATTGGAAGCCCAGGTATTTTACACTCTGTTTACATATTTGTGCTTTCTTTTTAGAAACTCTGTAACCTGCTTGGCTTAGCAGATGTAGCAGGGCTTTTGTAGCGGGTAAACAGTCTTTTTCTGTGGGAGAAGCCAGTAATAAATCATCAACATATTGTAGTAACACTACTTTGTCTGGCTGAGCGTTGAAGGCGAGGAGATCTTGGCTGAGCGCGCACCCGAAAATCGTGGGCGAATTTTTGAAACCTTGAGGGAGGCGCGTCCACGTCATTTGATGACGCGTCCCCGTGGTAGACTCTTCCCACTGAAATGCAAAAAGGGGCTGGCTTGCCGGAGCCAGGCGGATGCAAAAGAAAGCGTCTTTTAAATCAAGCACTGTGTAATATTGTGTATCTCCGGGGATTAATGCCAGCAAATTGTATGGATTTGGAACCACAGGGTGTAGTGTTACTGTGGCCTCGTTGACAGCTCGTAAATCTTGGACGGGGCGGTACTCTTGTGTGCCTTCTTTCAGTACTGGCAATAGGGGTGTGTTCCATGGTGACACGCAGAATTTTAATATGCCATGATCTTTAAGTCTCTGTAAATGTATCTGTATATTCTGCTTGGCTTTCTGTGGGATATGATATTGTCTTAGGGCCACAGGCGTTGCGCCGGGCTTTAATTCCACATATACCGGGGGTATGTTTATGGCAAGTCCTGGCGGATTTTCCTCCGCCCACACCCCAGGAATTTCGAGGAGTAGTGCATGCGGGTCCGGCGCGGCAGGCAGAGTAGGTGCCGTGCGTCATTCTTCCTCCCTTGGCATAACTACTGCAATTTTCACAGATTGTGGATTGTGCGGACTGGCTGGATTGTGCTGCCGAATAGAGCCGCCACTCTCGGGCAGGTCTAATTGAGCGTGACCCCCGGGAAGGAACGTAATTTGGGCTTGCAATTTGCAGAGGATATCCCGCCCCAGGAGTTGGATGGGACATTCGGGCATATACAAAAATTCATGTTCAACATTATGCCCACCCACACTACATTTTCTAGAAGCAAGAAAAGGATATTTAGCAGACACTCCCATTGCTCCCATAATATCAACCTCATTTCCCATTGGGGGTGCAATTTGTTTAGTTACAACAGAATATTCGGCACCTGTATCAACCATAAAAACTTCATCTTTATTTCCCACTCTCATTGTGACCGTGGGCTCGTGGCTACCGAGCGGGATGGGCCCAGGTCCCCGTCAATATGCATCCTGCCCTTCAAATGATGTCCCCGCCAGTCCCACAAACCCCGCTCCATTCCCTTCACTTCTCTCATACCTTCCGTCTGTTACCTGGCCGTTAGAGGCTTGACCTCCCGCCTCCCCAACTTCACCATGTCCCCCAAATTTAGCCAAAAATGCAGGACAGTCATTTTTCCAATGACCTTCACCCCGGCACCACGCGCACTGATTGGGTCCTAGGGGTTCCCTGGGGGCTCCCCTACCTCTTCCTCAAGCCCCCCTACCCCTTGCCCTCCCTCTGTCTGGGCCACCTCGTCCTCCACCATTCCCCATGTATCCAACCACCCCGGTATGTCCCTTCTGTTTCTTTATCTCCTCTAGATCCCGGTTATGATACACCTTATTAGCGATCTCAACTAACTCGCTAATACCTTTTCCCAAAAACCCATCTATTCTCTGTATCTTGTTCCGTATATCCCTCTGTGACTGACCCACAAACGAAGAGTTAATTAACCTCTGATTCTCCGTCGCTTCAGGATCAATAGGACTATACATCCTGTACGCATCCAGCAATCTCTCTAGAAACGCACTTGGGGATTCTTTAACCTCTTGTATCACATCTGCTATTTTTCCCATGTTTGTGGGCTTCTTCCCTCCCGCTTTAACACCCATTATTACTGCTGTTCTGTATGTCTGCAGATGGGCAACTCCTTCAACTGTATTGTACGGCCATTTAGGATCTGTTTTGGGGTAGTGTTCCTCTGCCCATGCTTCTGGATGAGGTTTAGCATCTGCTACGGCTTGGGCGAGTAAAATCTTTTGCGCGCTACTATTTATTCGGGCTCTCTCCTCTGTGGTAAACATTGTCAACATTAATTGCTGACAATCCGCCCATGTGGGGTTATGTGTGAGCATAACTGACTCTATCATACTGGCCACTGCTGCGGGATTTGTGGAATACAGTGGTGTGTGTGTTTTCCAGTTAAAAAGATCCGTTGTCGTGAATGGGACATATGTGTATTGTATTGGCCCTGGATCCCCATTCGCTAAGGGGGGGCCGGGCACCTCTCTCAGTGGCAATTGCAAAGCACTTCTGTGGGGAGTGTGTTGGTACAGATCCCGGGGTCTATGTATATTATTCGCTGCGCGTGTGGTGACTCCCTGTTTCTCTTCCTCTTCTCTATCATCACCACCCCCGTGGGGCACTAATTTATATATGTTCCCATCGGGCATCTCAATCTTCTCTGGTGGAGCCTCTCCATCCCCTCCACCCACTGCACCCTGCTCTTCCTCCGCAGGCGCACGGGACGGAGCAAAGGGAGCTGACCGAGCAACCGCAGCTGCCTGCTCCCCCCTCTCCGCCCGCGCAATCGCGGCATTCAGAGCCTCCCTAGCTGCCCCATAACATGATGGGTAGGACGGGGGCAGATTATCACTCTCTTCCGGTTGATCTAACACCGGCCTCCCTCTCTCTCCATTATTCTGGGGGTCCTGCTTCTTATTTCTCCCCGCTATCATTATAAAATGACTCTTGTTCTTAATGCAGTATCTCCATATATCTATATATGGGTACTGTTCAGGATGTCCATACTGCTCTGTAATTTGGGAGTGTACCTTCTGTACTAACTCCGGGTCCATTGACCCCTGTTCTGGCCATCCTGAGACTAACATCGGCCACACAACTGTACACATTACTTTTAATTTTTCTTTTGTTAATTCTACACCATAGTCATGGGTTTTATATAATGCATCAAAATTTCGCACCATATACTCTAGGGGCGTCTCCCCCTTCTTTACTTTCTTGGGCTTTGATGACCCGTTACCCATTGTCACTCCTGGACTCAGTACTTTTTGCAATACAGATATATTATTTCAATAACAGTTTAAAATCTACAGTCTGATACTTCAATCAACAGTCCGTTCGTGTCTGAGGCGCTTCCCCCTTCAGTAGCCGACTGCAGTCGCCTGAGCCGAAAACGTACGTTCGGGGTCCACTTTTGAATTTGCTTCCTCGTGGAGCGAGTAGGCGCACGTTCACTCACAGCACTCGAGTCAGTTCATTCACAGCACATTCCGTATCAGATACTTTCAGCACAATACAAAACATATAGCACTTCAACTCTTTCTATTAGCCGAGGGCGTATTCCCTCCTTTGTGGCTCCTTATACCCCGTAATTTGAACTCTAACTCTTGACTGCGTGTGACTATGTGCACCCCGTTCCTTGTCTACACTTCCACCTGCAATTCCACTCTGCCTTATGGATAATCTACCCACTCAGCACCACTATCTCTGCAGCTATCGTTGGCTTCACTATAAGCCCTTGTCACTATACGACGTACACACTAGGCACTGACTTCAGGCTCTCAGCCCAGTCACAGAAAACACCCTCCTCCTTTCCCGTTTACCCACGTGGTGAAGCTCTGTTTACAAACACTAACTGACTTCTGCAACTCCACGTGGCTACCTTCTCCCTCTCTAACAGAACTACACTTTGATTGGCATTCAATTCCCCCGAATCCAGACACCCGCTAGCCACTCTGGCTCCTTAGCAATGTCAGTGCTATCAGCGGCGGGCTAGATATGCCAATAGGATGGTGGCCATCGCATCCTCTTATCCGTCTATCTCAGTCGGACGTTTCCCTTAGATACCAGTATCTCCTTCAGACATACAAAACATAGAAGACACGTTACCTATCGCCGGCGCTGCTCGCTGTTTCCCAGACTCGTGGTGTCCCAGTTCCCGGGCCGGGGGTCCGTTTGGGACGAGACGAGGTCCACTGAACAGGAAATCCTGCTTGGCGCCTGCAGATGTCAGCTCACCTTCAACGGACGCCCAACCAGCGGGATTCTCGTGCACCTGCAGTCAATATCGACGCACTGTGTTCAGCAGCCGTTGCCTGTGTCTTGGCAAGGGCCCGTATCCCGGCTATCGAGCCCCCAAGAAATGTTACCGGAGTCAATCAGGTTCACTTCATTAACGGCGCCGGACCAGACACAAGCAAGGATTGTCCAAACACGAGTCTCTTCAGGAAAGGCAAGATTTTATTGTGTCGTCACACAAGTGCTCACACAGGATTGAATCTCTAAGAGTGAGCCCCTCTTTCACCCCGTGCAAGGGGTCTTATACTCAAAAATACGTAATTAGGTACATCCCAATTAGCCCACCTCCCGCTGACACCTTATTCCACCCCACGTGGGTTAATACCTCCCATCATTAGCATAAACACAAAGAACATTCCACATTTAACTATAAATTGATACACTTCATGTTAGTTTGACAGTTTGTGATTTGTTTGTGCTGTCTTTCTCCGGCCAGCACCTCCCTCCCTGTTGGCTTTGTTTATTCAGATAGCCAGGGTCCTGGTCTGTTTTCTATGTTCTCTTTGTTCCTTGGCACATCGCTCTGACCTTGCTTCATTCATAAATCTTTCTGTCTCTTTATGCCAAGAGCTGGCCGGATCCTGCCTGGATTTCTTGTTAGCTTTTCTAATCTACCACGCATTCCTTAAATTCTACGTGAGCTCAGCTCTTTTCTTCTAAATGAAATCTATTCTATTTACTTGGTGAACCAATATTCTGAACAAGATGGCTGCCTGGCTCATAGGGACAACCATCTTCCAGCCTGATTCTCCTTCAATACCTGCAACAAACTGGTGGAGCATCATGACCATCACTGCGAATGGCTGAATACCTGCATCGGAGGAAGGAACTACCGCTTCTTTGTCAACACCATAGTAAGCGGCTTCCTGATAGCATTACAGATATCGGTCATGGCCTGGTACATCATCTCTGTGTGTTACATACAGCCACGCTTACGGGGCGCCGGCACAATTGCAGAGATATCGACAACGATTTTGACGGCCAGAGGCGAATCCCTTCCTATACTTCCTGGGGAATTGGCAGCGATCGTGATATTGGTCATCGCCACCGTTTCAGCAGCTATCTACACGTTGGTGTTCGCCCTTTTAGGATTTTTAATCACTTTCCACATCTACCTTTATTGTATCGGAATGTCAACGTCCGAATGCATTTTTGCTGGGAGAGAAATGATGATGCATGACGAAGACAACTACGATGTGGAAGCTGGTGAATCTGAGCTTTCAGACACAGACTTTGAGACTATTCTAGACAAAAGCCAGGCGAACGCACAGGGCATCGAGCCATGAAGCGCCCGGCATTCAGTGTCTATAGGCAAACCAGGAATCTGACACAATGTATCCACCGAAGAAGGGAAAACCCAGCATGGCGGCACCAGATCCCACCTGATACCTGTGAACTATCCAAGGACATTGTGAGTAACCAAGTATAAAAGCTATATTATCTTTATCTCTATAACGTTTTGTAGAAACTATTCCAGTGAACATATAAATTATTGCTTTAATCAATAATTTTCAGTCCAGAAGCAGACAGGCCATTGCTGCACTGAATGGGTTAACACAATGTTAATTTAATTCTACTAAAGGTGCACTATTACCAATAAAATATATTCAGATATGTATTGAATGAACAGTTTTAATCTGTAATCGATATGTTTTTCCTTTTTGGGGGTTTATCAATGTCTATAGACACTGCTTGCATGTCGTATCCTCCTGGCTCTTTCACTGATGCCCCTTTCTCCCACAGGCCGGCTCAGCACTTCACGCTCTCGGCCGAGGATTGAATTTGCTGTGATACCATCATACAAACTGGAGAAAGAGGCGAGTCACTGAATGTTTATTTTATGTTTCAGTCAGTTTTCTTTTCTCACAATTCGTGGATTAACCAGTGTGTGTCTCTATGGCGGAGAGCAGTGCGTACGGGGCTTGAATACGTTGAGTTGGCCATATAGAGTCAGTGGGATTCCAGGCGCCGCTCACTCTTCTGAGTTTGGATCGCAGCTGCCAATACACAGCAGATGTACCTAAGCAGCCGGCACTGGATCCGAAATCCCAGATAATTTGATCATTTTCACTTTTTCCTCCAAATTCCATCCATTTACTCTGCATTAACCCATGCGCTCTATGTTCCTCTATTTTCAGACGTTGTCTTGGGAAAAAGGAAGTAGAAGACATTACCTCTTAAACGACACAACAACTCTCTGAATAAGTAAGTAGCGTTTTCATGGACTGATCCATTCCCCCCAACCCAAATTCTAAATTCAGGATCTAAACCTGACGTTGGGATAACTGCTTTTTTTCTATTTCCAGGTCTCAAAGCTGTCATTGAAAGCTCAGAAAAGCTCAAGACATGGCGTGTGGAAGGAGTGTTCATTGTAACCCCATTATAAAAACCAGTACCATGTCTATTATCCAATGAATATTATCCTGTTTGTCAGATAATAAGGATAATTACCGACGCGTTTTATTATAGATTCCGGTTTGCCTTTCTTAAATGAATAAATAATGCGTCAGTAACATCAGTCTGTGTTTGCACTTTGCATCATTCTTCAAATACTTTAGGTAAAATTACAATCTTCACGCAAACGTTTGCGCCGGCGCAAAAAACATTAACGCGAGGGGTAAAACCATTTGCGCCGAATCCCGTATTACACAGTCAGCACAACAACCGCACACAATCGTCTACCGCGGATGAACCTGCACGAACCCTGCGCGAGCTTACTGTACTTTGCGCGTCCTATACTTAACATTGTGAGCGCAAATGTGAATGTAATACCATACTCGTACCAGCGCACAATCTATTTTGCGGTAATTACCGCATGTCCTTTTCGCGCATAATTTTAGCAACTGCAAAAATCTGGTGCTAACGGCAAATCTGAACAACCTGGCTAACCCCAAATATCCAAGCCCATAAAAAGGAATGTACCAAAGCACAGTGGCCCATTCATCTCTACCAAACCAATACAATGGATGAAGTTGTGTGCGCATGTATTATTGCTGCAGCATATATGCTCAGATTGACAGTGGCAGATGCAATTAGTTAACGTGAGACAGGTGTGGTTCTTAATTCTGATTCCCTGAATTTCGAAAAAAGACTAAAGATTTTTGCATGAGACGGTACTGCGCGTGTATATGGGCACGTCCTGTTTGCGCGCGCAATTGATCGGCGGATGAAAACGCACGCGAGGATTGTAATTCCAACGGTGATTAGTGCGCACAAAACTTTAACACTTGGCGCGAAGATTTTCACTTTGCGCGAGGAATTTTGAGTTAAGAATGTAATGTGGCCCTTTGTTTTAGGGTTTTCAATCCCAGATCTGTGTATCGTCTTGGCTGGGGATCTTGCTGCGAATCACAATGAACAACGATGAACTAAGGTGCCACCATTATTCTTATGTGAGAAGCGTGAAGCTATGGCGGCTCTCAATGTATCATTTTGCAACATCTGTGAATACACTTTGTCGATTTTCATTGAACGTCTATAGAAACTACAGTGGAAACTAGGGCCGCAACTAACGTTTATTCTCATAACTTTCATACATACATATGTAAATTGTGTATCTTGTGGAACTTGCGTAGTTTTTGCGCACAAGGTAAACGAGCGCCTGGTCAGAGTGATAAATTGATGCTCACATGTAAAGAAGGTCTCTTGCGCCGCAATCAATTTAAAATATCATTAATGCACATGTAAATGCTAAATGTGAAACACAAGATATAAAAAGAATACTCGTATATATATTCAGTCTTTATGAATCCATCACTTGCTTCAGCAACGAGGATTTCAATAAACAACTTTCCAGAGTCAAAATCCAACTGCGGCTTTCCAAGTTTGTTAAGGATTACACATCCTTCTTTCCTCTGGATCACCTCAAAGACAAAATCTTGGCTGCAGCACTCCCATAGTGAGATACATTCCAGCATTAGAAACATTCAGGAAGAAGGGAATAGTGCTCACCTATTCCAGAGCCTCCTCCACCATAGGCTCTTGGGTGTTTGCATATGATACTCTGATAGGCCAAGTATCTAATCCTCTCTCGGGTAACTTGATATCTCCATACACTGGTGATCTTCAGAAGTACTTCAAAAGCAGATTTAGAATTGTATACGAGCGTATATATATGCACTAATATATATATATATTACCAATAGTGGGAGCACTCATGGTCTTATTAAATAAAATTCAATATTTTATTAGCGATGCATTAAAAAATTCCATGTATCACTAATAAAGTATTGAATTTTATTTAATAAGACCACGAGTGCTCTCACTATTGGATTTATATATATATATGAGTATTTATGGGCAAAGATATAAAACAAACTCCGGTTGGAACGAATCCAAAATGATATTTATTATATACTGTGTATATATATATATATATATAAACAAATAAATTATGGAGCAAAACAGAGTAAATGTTGAAGACAGCAGGAAAAGATAAAAATGTGTTTAGAAATTTTTGGACACTATTCCCAAGTGAACCCTAACTGTAATTGCATTTTGTGCATTTTTCCCATGATGCAACATTTACCAAAATCTTATGGTGATTTTTTCTGTGTGGCTTTGATTTATCTTATACAGTGTTTAACAGTTATTGAGGTGGAGGAGGAAATGTTTAAATAAGGCTATTGTATTCTGCATGCTACTCCAGAGAAGAGCTGGCAGCTGATTCCGATATGAGAGGGAGCTTAAAAGACTTCTAAGGGTCTATTCACAAGGCACAAAAATTGCATGCAATGGTCGCCGTATTTTCTTAAAACTGGAAATGCCGAAGCAGTTATCGCACGTCATTAAAAAACGTCGAATTGCACTGATAACCACCGAACTGCAAAAAAATAAAACGGTCGCCTCCTATGCTCACATTTTATTATATTAACCAGACATATTATATTTCGTTCTTTCCGGCAGACTCGGCAGATTAATAATATATAATTTTTATATGTACAGTGGCAAGAAAAGGTATGTGAACCCTTTGGGAGTCACAACAATTTGAAAAACACAGTCTGCTTAAAATAATACAACACAAACATTATATGTTTTCATGTTTTTATTGAACAGAACATGTAAACATTCACAGTGCAGGGTGGAAAATGTATGTGAACCCCTAGCCTAATGACTTATCCAAGAGCTAATTGGAGCCAGGAGTGAGCCAACCTTGAGTCCATTCAGTGTGATATTATTGGATGTGTTGCTGAAAGCTGTCCTGCCCTTTAAAAGCACACACCAGTTTTGGGTTTACTGGTTTCAAAAAGCACTGTCTGATGTGAACCATGCCTCGCAGAAAAGAGCTCTCAGAAGACCTACGCTCATGAATTGTTGACTTACCTTTGTAACCCTTTCCAGCTTCATGTATCTCCAAAAGCCTTGATGTTCATGTGTCCACGGTAACACAGACTGTCTACAAATGGAGAAAGTTCAGCACTGTTGCTACTCTCCCTAGGCATGGTCGTCCTGTAAAGATGACTGCAAGAGCACAGCGCAGAATGCTTAATGAGGTAAAGAAGAATCCTAGAGTGTCAGCTAAAGACTTCCAGAAATCTCTGGCACTTGCTAACATTTTTGTTGACAAATCTACAATAAGGAAAACATTAAACAAGAATGGAGTACATGGGAGGACACCACGGAGGAAGCCATTGCTGACCAAAAAGAATATTGCAGCACATTTGAAGTTTGCAAAAGAGCACCTGGATTTTCCACAGCACTACTGGCAAAGTATTCTGTGGACAGATGAAACCAAAATTGAGTTGTTTGGAAAAAACACACAACACTATGTGTGGAGAAAAAAGGCACAGCACACCAACATCAAAACCTCATCCCCACTGTAAAACATGGCGGAGGGAGCATCACGGTTTGGGGCTGCTTTGCTGTCTCAGGGCCTGGACGGATTGTTGTCATTGATGGAAAAATTAATTCCAGAGTTTATCAAGACATTTTGCAGCAAAACGTAAGACCATCTGTCCGCCAACTGAAGCTCCGCAGAGGATGGGTGATGCAACAGGACAATGACCCAAAGCATACAAGTAATTCAACAAAAGAATGGCTTCAACAAAACAAAATACGCCTTCTGGAGTGGCCCAGTCAGAGTCCTGACCTCAACCCGATTGAAATGCTGCGGCATGACCTTAAGAGAGCGATTCACACCAGACATCCCAAGAATATTGCTACACTGAAACAGTTTTGTGAAGAGGAGCGGTCCAAAATTATTCCAGATCGTTGTGCAGGTCTGATCTGCAACTACAGTAAACTTTTGGTTGAGGTTATTGCTGCCAAAGGAGGGTCAACCAGTTATTAAGTCCAAAGGTTCATATACTTTTTCCACCCTGCACTGTGAATGATTACATGTTCTGTTCAATAAAAACATGAAAACATATAATGTTTGTGTTGTATTATTTTAAGCAGGCTGTGTTTTTCAAATTGTTGTGACTTAGATGAAGATCAGAGCACATTTTATGACCAATTCATGCAAAACTCAACGTAATCCCAAAGGGATTCACATACTTTTTATTGCCACTGTATACGTCATGTCCTGCCTTTATATTATAACAAAAAATGCAATAAAATTAGAATTTTTAATCATCTACAGCGTGTAAAGTGTTTTTTATCTCTCATTTTATAACACAAGTTTTTGCGTCAATATTTTCTATGGGGTGCGCTTGTTAAAGAAATTTTAAATTGGGACTCATTACATTTTTTGGGGGGGAATTACGGGAGTTTTAGCAAACGCACTCCATAGAAAAAAATCATTAGTGCAGCATCATTGTTCACATTATATTTGAAATGGGAACAATATTACTGCATTAATAAAAAGCACACACAAAAAACACGTTTTTATGTTTATTATATTTTATTTATTTATTTATTTTTTAAAAAAATTCTTTACTTTAAACATGGATATGTTTGTTTTGGTATCATTCGGACATCTGGACTCTGCTGGGTATGTCACATCTGGGCTCTGATGGGTATGTCACATCTGAGCTCTGCTAAGTATGTCACATTCTGTGCTCTGATGGGTATGTCACATCTGGGCTCTACTGGGTATGTCACATCTGGGCTCTGCTGGGCATGTCACATTCTGGACTCTGCTGGGTATGTCACATTCTGGGCTCTGCTGGGTATGTCACATCTGGACTCTGCTGGGTATGTCACATCTGGGTTCTGCTGGGCATGTCACATTCTGGACTCTGTTGGGTATGTCACATCTGGGCTCTACTGGGTATGTCACATCTGGGCTCTGCTGGGCATGTCACATTCTGGATTCTGCTGGGTATGTCACATCTGGGCTCTGCTGGTAATCAGAATCAGGTGTTCCAATCACTTCCATGGCCACAGGTGTATAAAATCAAGCACCTAGGCATGCAGACTGTTTTTACAAACATTTGTGAAAGAATGGGTCGCTCTCAGGAGCTCAGTGAATTACAGAGTGGAACTGTGATAGAGAGCTTCATGAAATGGGTTTCCATGGCCAAGCAGCTGCATCCAAGCCATACATCACCAAGTGCAATGCAAAGCGTTGGATGCAGTGGTGTAAAGCACGCCGCCACTGGACTCTAGAGCAGTGGAGACACGTTCTCTGGAGTGACGAATTGTGCTTCTCCATCTGGCAATCTGCTGGACGAGTCTGCGTTTGGCGGTTGCCAGGAGAACGGTACTTGTCTGACTGCACTGTGCCAAGTGTAAAGTTTGGTGGAGGAGGGGGGATTTTGGTGTGTGGGGTTGTTTTTCAGGAGCTCGGGTTGACCCCTTAGTTCCAGTGAAAGGAACTCTGAATGCTTCAGCATACCAAGACATTTTGGACAATTCCATGCTCCCAACTTTTCCTTCCTCTTCCAACATGACTGTGCACCAGTGCACAAAGCAAGGTGCATAAAGACATGGATGACAGAGTATGGTGTGGATGAACTTGACTGGCCTGCACAGAGTCCTGACCTCAACCCGATAGAACAGCCTTGGGATGAATCAGAGTGGAGACTGAGAGCCAGGCCTTCTCGTCCAACATCAGTGTGTGACCTCACAAATGCGCTTCTGGAAGAATGGTCAAAAATTCCCATAAACACACTCCAAACCTCACTTAAGTTCATATGCGAGTTAAGGCAGGTGAGCGAATACTTTTGGCAATATAGTGTATATATTGACCTATGTATTTTAATCTTTTGATTAAATAAAGTTTGTTGTTTTATCTTACCAAGACCCAGAGTGAATCTCCTTTTGTCTGTGTATATATGTATATATATATATATATAAACACACACACATATATAGCATTGTATATAGCATATATAGCATTGTAAAATATTTATATAAATATTTATTAAAAACATATTTATATAGCCAAAAACATTTACAAAATATGTTAATATTTTTATATATATATATAATGGGGCGTGGCCTGACCGGCGACATGGATGGATGCCTAGAGAGTGAGCTCCCGAATCCGCCGCAGACTTTTCCGCCCTAACGCATTCGAAAGTGGATATGGTACGCTCATCTGCTCGCAGTACAACCAGGGGACCAGACAACACCCTTAAGGGGGCACCAACAAGCCCCATTACAGCGTATTTTGGCACTTCTCAACCGCGGCCTACACATCGCTCGACTGCCAAGATGGTGGCTCTTCCCGCGCCTCCGGAGTCATCATTGCTGGGAGGTCAGTCGGCGATACAGCGCCTAGAACAGCTCATAGCGGACTTACCCACACGCGCAGAACTACCCACCAGAGCAGATTTTAAAGACATGCTTGACCAAGTACAAGCGACGTTTATGCAGGATATAGCAGACGTCCGCACAGATATTTCAGCGATCGACACGAGGGTGGCGCGCCTTGAAGAAACTACAGTAAACCGTCCCGTTTGCTCACATGAAGGCGACCCTCTAGCAGCACAGCGCCTCTCGGACATGCATAGACGACTAGATGACCTGGAGAATCGGTCGCGGAGACACAATATAAGGGTGAGAGCAGTTCATGAAGGAGTTACGGAGGTTAAAGATTTACTCCTGAGAGCATTTGCCCACATATTAAACGGCCCACCCTTGCCTCACACTGCCATAGACAGGGCACATAGAACACTACGTCCCCAACCCGCAACAGATTCGGGCCCTCCGCGAGATATTATATGCCACATTCCGGATTTTGCTCTCAAAGAGGCGATTATGCTGGAGGCCCGAGCATGCCGCAAATGGCGCTTTGCTGACGAATCCTTTGAGCTATTTCAAGACCTCTCTCCACACACACTACTGGCCTGAAGCACGCTACGTCCTGTTACCCAGCTATTAAAGGATGCTGATATCCCTTATAGATGGGGGTTCCCCTTCTCCCTTCAAGTGCACAGAAATAATATCTTACACTCGATCCGCACACCACTTGATGTGGAAAACTTCTTATCCGGACTACAACTCCCACAAGTTGAGATTGTTGATTAGGAGCGCCTGCCCGTCGCAGCTCCGCCACCAGCACGCACACTGGACCTGTCCCGTTTTCGAAAATCACCACGTGGAGGCCGGCGTGGGGAGGACATGTGTCCTGAGAGTACCCGACCTACTCCAACTCAAGCCCGTTCCAGATCCCTCAAATAGAGGAAAGTAGTCCATCATGTTATGCGGGTGGTTCTGGGTGAAGACTATCTAGACCGATCTTATGTTGTCACCTAGTGCGGCCACGGAGGTGATGGGGCAGAAGCTCACTGTTCGGCTATACAGCTCACAGCCTGCTGTTACTTGGCAGAGTAACTCACAATACTTCATTGTGCCCCGAGTATCTAAGCAGTGACTGAATTGCGGAGACCTGAATGCAAGGAGCTCTGGACTTCCACACAGATTGCTACTTTTGGCTATTACTTCACAACGAGGTCGTTTTGATGAGAACTGAGGGCCAGGTGAGATGAGGTGGGTTGGCAGTAGAGAGGCTGGGAGGGAATGAAGGTCACCAGCATAATAATTACGCACGCGCAGTTTTGACATTCAGACGATGACACCTTTCGCTTTCATAGACGCTTCTGAAGTTTGGCAAGACTGGATGCTGTTTAACTTGTGGGGTTCTAGACGATAAGTAAGGGGTAGGAGGATAACATGGGATTGGGAGGGAGGGGGACCAGATGACATGGAGCGGGAGGCGGAAAGTTCTCCAGGGGGTCTGTTAAAATTATATCATTGTTACCCTTGGGACTCAGGCACTACGACTTTAGCGAAGACTCCAATTGTACGCTCGCTACTGATGATACTCTACACAAGCGCATTTTAATATTGCTCAAAGAAGCGAGACACATAGAAGGAAGAGGGAGGTGGGTTGGATAAATAGGGTAGTGGGTGGGAATGTTCTCTTGCATGTATGCTAGTCTTATAATGTTCTTACAATGTTTGTTGTAAAGAATTTTTAAACCTTAACAGGAGCACCTGCAATGTAACTATAATTGAAAATATTTCACTCGCAATTGTTTTTTTTTTTTTTTTTTTGAGGGGTCTTTCTCTTGTAGGTGGTAGACCCTATTATTTGCTGAGTTATATCTATACTGGTTTGCTCTTTCCTACACATTGTACTTGCTTATATGTGAAGTTGCTACCCATCTTACGTCAGATAAGAACGCTAACCCGCCCAGATCTCCTGTTTGGTTTAAAATATGTTGACATATTGGATGTTACCTGCCCGGATACAGATGAGCTGATTGCGATCTGATACATGTCTCCTCTCCTCCTGAGTATTTCTATGCCTGACATCCACGGTTTATACCCTGATGCACTGTTAGCCAATATTGGCGGATTTCGGGCTACCTCTCTGAGTGCTACACTCTAACATTTTATCACCTTTACACCTTTTTGACCGTGACATATCTACCCTTATGTTGTAGTGATCCAAGTCACTGGTCACTCTCTTTCACCCCCACAAGGTATAGTGCATCTACCCCAATTGTGGGTCCTCCTACCTGGCCTTTGGCATTGTGGTGGTGAGCGACGCCACGATTGGCACACTTAGCGCCTCTTTGTCGTACTGACTCTTCTTTGGTCTCTATCACTGATTCTCTATTGTTCTTTCTCCACTACCTCACTGGTCTCACCGTACTCCCCTTAACACTTTATTTATTCCTTTGGGGGAGAGGGGCGAGGGAGAGAGGAAAATCCCCCCTTTTTTTTTGTGTAGTGGTAACCCAGCCTATTTACGACCATGTCACACACAAACTCTCCTTACACTCCTTGCAATTTACAATTACAATCCCATAATGTTCGAGGTCTTAACAACCCTGAAAAGCGATCCAGACTCCTCCGTGACCTGAGGGCCTCCCGTGCGTCCGTTGCCTTCCTCCAGGAAACTCATTTTAGATTAGGGCCAGCCCCCACTCTGAAACATACGTTTTATCCGTTAGGATTCTACGGCAATTATTCACAAAGTAAATCCCGGGGAGTTGCAATTCTATTTTCCAAGGATGTTCCCTTTCTCTTAGAAGCAGAGATGGCAGACGAGGGCGGTAGATACATTTTTGTTCGGGGATCCATCTTGGACACGACCTATACCTTTGCGTCTATTTACCTACCCAACAAAAAACAACATTCCTGTCTTACACGTATCATGCGCTTGCTGGATAATTTCCAGAAGGGGATCACGGTCTTAGCTGGGGACTTTAATGTGGCACTCGACCCTTTGGTGGACTATTCCACGGGGGCATCAACCACACCCTCCCACATCCTGCGTACAATTCTACCCACCCTGTTGCGACTTTTTAATGCCTTTCGGGAAGGGCTTACTCCCCACCCACATTCGTTGATGGCGACAATCTCTTTAATTCCCAAACCGGGGAAAGATCATGCTATATGTGGAAACTACAGGCCTATCTCGCTGCTTAATAGCGATATGAAGCTCTTAGCACGAATACTGGCCAACCGCTTGAAACGGTTTCTTCCTCAGCTGATTAATCCGGATCAAGTAGGGTTCATCCCGGGCCGTGAAGCCAGAGACGCGACAATTAGAGTAATAAATGCCATTGCCTACTCTAGACATATGGCACGACCATTACTGCTTCTTTCAACAGATGCCGAAAAGGCCTTTGATCGCGTGTCATGGCCGTTTCTTTTTCAGACCCTGAAACGGTTCGGTGTAGGGGAGGTCTTTCTGAACTGGATCGCGGCACTCTACTCGACACCGACAGCACGAGTTCGGGTAAATGGAGCCCTCACGCCCACATTCCAAATACGTAACGGCACACGCCAGGGATGCCCGCTTTCGCCCCTTCTGTTCGCGCTTAGTCTGGAACCACTGTTGTCTTCAATCCGACAGAATGGGGGCATTCAGGGGATCCAAGGTACACTTCATGAACACAAGGTATCTGCCTACGCCGACGATCTAATGTTCCTTCTACCTGATCCTGTGGGGTCTATGCCGGAGGTGGCTAAGGAGCTTCGAGAATATGGTTTGCTATCAGGCTTTAACCACTTCAATGCGGAGGACGCGCTGAGCGCGTCCTCCGCATTACCGCTGCTGTGCTGCGGACGTGCTGAGCGCGTCCTCCCATTGGGGTCAGCGTTCGGCCGGGTTCAGGCCGATCGCTGGCCCCCCCGGTGCGGGCTGACATCCTCGATGTCAGCCCGGCATCCGGGACCGCAGCCGCTGGAATTAGGTGTCATCGCGGCAGCGCGATGACACCTAATTCAGGCGCCCCCCCGCATGTGCGGAGGAGGCACCTGAAAGGGAGGGGGGGAGGTCCTTAGGACCTCTCTCCCTCCTGATCGGCGACTCTGCGGGGGTTAACCCAGGCACCATTTGGATTTGCATCCCAGAGCTCCTGTGTCACATTCCCCATATTCAGCAAGGAATTCTGGGTAGGATATGCAAATGACATCTGTCTCACTTTTTTGCATCCTGGATCTGTTATTACACAGAAGCCTAAAATCAATGCCATGCCACACCGTGGCTTTGTAGCAGAGCTAAGGTTTATGCAACTGGTCAAAGCCACTCCTAGGACAGCGCTGTTTCAGGTATGTTGGACCCTCATATTATTAAAAGCACATTTTTCTACTCAAAAATTTATTTTAAAAATATGTTCATATTTTATATACTATAGTATACACACATATATTTATAAAGGATTTTACCAGGAAGGATACATTGAGATTTCTCTCATTTTCAAGTATGTCCTGGGTGGCGAGTGTGTACTGTTGGGTGTCTTGCCCAAGGACACTTACTGGAGAGATTGCTCACTGGGATTGAACCCATGACTCCACAGGCTGCTCTCCATGCTGAGCAGTGATGTTACCTCTACTCCACCCAGCTGGTTCAAGAACATTGAGCGGTTACAGAAATACAAAATAGTAAAGTGCAAGATATTAACACAAAACCAAATATACAGATTAACAGAAAAATAAATATGTAGGAAATAAAGTCATTATGTTACATGTTTACAGGTGCATTCTGTATATAGTCACTATGTTACATGTTTACAGGTGCATTCCGTATTGAGGTATGTTAATAGGGAACTCTTAAGGGACTTTAGACTGGAGGAAGATTTGATGGCGTCTGGGAGGTTATTCCATATTTGCGGTGCTCTGTAGGAAAATGAGGACCGAGACACTTTCATTTTGTATTGTGGTATTGCAAGTAAGGTGCTGGTCCTGGATCAGAGTTTATAGGATGAGGGAACTGCTGGGGGATGCAGTCTATTCAGGTAGGGTGGTAGCTTCCCAGAAAAGCCCTTAAACACCAGGTTGGAAAGATGAAGGGTGCGTCTAGATTCCAGCGACGGCCAGTTTAGTTCTTTTAACATGTCAGAATAGTGGGTCATGTAGTTACATTGTAGCACAAAGCGACAAAATGAGTTATACAATGTAGTAAGTTTCTGGAGGTGTGTTTGAGGGGCCGCTGCATACACAACATTTCCGTATTCAATGGCTGGCATAAGCATTTGTTGTACAACCTGCTTTCTTACCGCGGGGCTCAGGCAGGATTTGTTTCTGTACAGGGCACCTAGTTTGCGGTAAAGTTTAGATGAGAGTTTTTCGATGTGGGGGCCAAAAGATAGATTTGGGCCTAACCACATACCTAGATATTGGAGAGAAGTGACTGTAGTCAGTGTGTCATTTGATCTTGTCCTGACACATAGATGGGGTTTTTGCAATTTGTGTAGTTTAGGTGCTGTACCAAAGAGAATTGTAACAGTTTTGTCAGTATTTAGAAAAAGTTTGTTATCTCTGATCCACTTTTCTACCCCTGTGAATTATTCAAAGGCAGGACGCGCTCAGCGCGTCCACCGCATGGAACGTGACATGCGGTTGCACGCGCTCAGCGCGTCCATAGCAGCGAAGTGGTTAACAAGGAGAAGCACTTAGTTATAGTGGGGGCTCAGTGGTAAGAGGGATTTAGATTCAGGGGGAACCTGTCTTCAAATTGTTGTGGACAGCATGAAATAACTTTAATTTGAAAAATAAAATCATTAATCTACCAATAATAAATTATTCTAATGCATTATTTGCTTTGTTGAACAGGTCAGTGCAGTTACAGTCCTTTTCCTTGGTTATGAGTGACGTAAATCTTTTCATCCTGGTTTGGCTTCAGCTGCATCACTGTGACTTTAAATTTTTTTGGTTTAGACGTCGCCTAGCAACCAGGTACTGTGACATCACAAATGTCTGTTTACCTTGTAAGTGTTTCTATTTTATATATTTTTATAGTATACAATAGATAGAAATAATTTTATATGCACTTTCTTGTTAAAGAGACTTTCACTATTTGTTTTATAGATTTTGTAATGTGTGGTGTGGATATACACCTGGTGATGTTTTTCCAGCTGATTTTTAGATTTAGCTGTTGACAGTTTTACGTCTTATCTTTAACTTTAAAGTCAATGCATTTATGATGTACATGTTACGTTGTTGGTCCTTAAGGGGTTAACGAGTAGAATCACCTTGTTATAGTAGGGGCTCAGTGTTTAAGAGGGATTTAGGTTCAAGAGGAACCTGTCTTCAAATTGTTGTGAACAGCGTGAAATAATTCTAATTTTAAACATAAATCATTAATCTCCCAATAATAAAAGAGTCTAATGCATTATTGACATGAATCATTACATCCTGGTTTTGGTTCCGCTGCATCACTGTGACTTTAAAGAATTTTGTTTAGACGTCGCCTAGCAACCAGGTAGTGTGACATCACAAATGTCTGTTTACCTTTTAAGTGATGTCATTGCCCTCATCGGTCACATTCTGGTTGGAGATATCACGCTCAGGCTGATAAATCTACTGCTCTTGCTTTATCTGCGATTATTCGACAATTCTTCAGACATTTGTGCATCGGCTTACAGGTAATTATAGGTTTTGCTTTTAGCCATCCTAGGGTTATGCCCTTTTAGACACTGGTCTTGTATTAATCCCAGTTTTATCCTTTTAACTATAGGTTTAAGTCCATCTAGTTAAACCTTTGCTGTGTTGGAGGTCAGCTCAGTACAACATGGACCTCAATGTGCCGAAGCGATGGCAGAGGAAGAATGGCTGGCAGCGACCGCTGACCCCAAGACAGATTATCCTCTTGGTCACATTTGTGTTCGGTGCGGTCGCTGGATTCGGCATCTTCCTCCCCGTCATTCCCGGACTCTTCCAGACAGTTGGTTACGTATGTCTAACTGTCCTGTACATCTGGGGTTTTATAAGCTATGTCCTTGCCGTATCCATCAACCCTTCATCAGGTGGGAAACAAAACAGCATGTGGAATCCGGTGAAGTGCGTCTGGGATTCCAAAACGCGTTGCTGCCGCGTTGGACGTCATGAAAGCGACCGAGGTATAAATTTCTTCTGCAATACCTGCAACAAACTGGTGGAGCATCATGACCATCACTGCGAATGGCTGAATACCTGCATCGGAGGAAGGAACTACCGCTTCTTTGTCAACACCATAGTAAGCGGCTTCCTGATAGCATTACAGATATCGGTCATGGCCTGGTACATCATCTCTGTGTGTTACATACAGCCACGCTTACGGGGCGCCGGCACAATTGCAGAGATATCGACAACGATTTTGACGGCCAGAGGCGAATCCTTTCCTATACTTCCTGGGGAATTGTCAGCGATCGTGATATTGGTCATCGCCACCGTTTCAGCAGCTATCTACACGTTGGTGTTCGCCTTTTTAGGATTTTTAATCACTTTCCACATCTACCTTTATTGTATCGGAATGTCAACATCCGAATGCATTTTTGCTGGGAGAGAAATGACGATGCATGACGAAGACAACTACGATGTGGAAGCTGGTGAATCTGAGCTTTCAGACACAGACTTTGAGACTATTCTAGACAACAGCCAGGCGAACACACAGGGCATTGAGCCATGAAGCGCCCGGCATTCAGTGTCTATAGGCAAACCAGGAATCTGACACAATGTATCCACTGAAGAAGGGAAAACCCAGCATTGCGGCACCAGATCCCACCTGATACCTGTGAACTATCTAAGGACATTGTGAGTAACCAAGTATAAAAGCTTTATTATCTTTATCTCTATAACGTTTTATAGAAACTATTCCAGTGAACATATAAATTATTGCTTTAATGGATAATTTTCAGTCCAGAAGCAGACAGGCTATTGCTGCACTGAATGGGTTAACTCAATCTTAATTTAATTCTACTAAAGGTGCACTATTACCAATAAAATATATTCAGTTATGTATTGAATGAACAGTTTTAATCTGTAATCGATATGTTTTTCCTTTTTGGGGGTTTATCAATGTCTATAGACACTGCTTGCATGTCGTATCCTCCTGGCTCTTTCACTGATGCCCTTTTTCTCCCACAGGCCGGCTCAGCACTTCACGCTCTCGGTCGAGGTTTGAATTTGCTGTGATACCATCATACAAACTGGAGAAAGAGGCGAGTCACTGAATGTTTATTTTACATTTCAGTCAGTTAGTTTTCTTTTCTCACAATTCCTGGATTAACCAGTGTGTGTCTCTATGGCGGAGAGCAGTGCGTACGGGGCTTGAATACGTTGAGTTGGCCATATAGAATCAGTGGGATTCCAGGCGCCGCTCACTCTTCTGAGTTTGGATCGCAGCTGCCAATACACAGCAGATGTACCTAAGCAGCCGGCACTGGATCCGAAATCCCAGATAATTTGATCATTTTCACTTTTTCCTCCAAATTCCATCCATTTACTCTGCATTAACCCATGCGCTCTATGTTCCTCTATTTTCAGACGTTGTCTTGGGAAAAAGGAAGTAGAAGACATTACCTCTTAAACGACACATCAACTCTCTGAATAAGTAAGTAGCGTTTTCATGGACTGATCAATTCCCCCCAACCCAAATTCTAAATTCAGGATCTAAACCTGACGTTGGGATAACTGCTTTTTTTCTATTTCCAGGTCTCAAAGCTGTCATTGAAAGCTCAGAAAAGCTCAAGACATGGCGTGTGGAAGGAGTGTTCATTGTAACCCCATTATAAAAACCAGTACCATGTCTATTATCCAATGAATATTATCCTGTTTGTCAGATAATAAGGATAATTACCGACGCGTTTTATTATAGATTCCGGTTTGCCTTTCTTAAATGAATAAATAATGCGTCAGTAACATCAGTCTGTGTTTGCACTTTGTAATTTTGCCTAAAGTATTTGAAGAATGATGCAATCTTCACGCAAACGTTTGCGCCGACGCAAAAAACATTAACGCGAGGGGTAAAACCATTTGCGCCGAATCCCGTATTACACAGTCAGCACAACAACCGCACACAATCGTCTACCGCGGATGAACCTGCACGAACCCTGCGCGAGCTTACTGTACTTTGCGCGTCCTATACTTAACATTGTGAGCGCAATTGTGAATGTGCGCTGGTACGAGTATGGTATTACACTCTATTTTGTGGTAATTACCGCATGTCCTTATCGCGCATAATTTTAGCAACTGCAAAAAGCTGGTGCTAACGGCACATCTGAACAACCTGGCTAACCCCAAATATCCAAGCCCATAAAAAGGAATGCACCAAAGCACAGTGGCCCATTCATCTCTACCAAACCAATACAATGGATGAAGTTGTGTGCGCATGTATTATTGCTGCAGCATATATGCTCAGATTGACAGTGGCAGACGCAATTTGTTAACGTGAGACAGGTGTGGTTCTTAATTCTGATTAGTCTTTTTTCAAAATTCAGCCAAAGATTTTTGCATGAGACGGTACTGCACGTGTATATGGGCGCGTCCTGTTTGCGCGCGCAATTGATCGGCGGATGAAAACACACGCGAGGATTGTAAGGCTAGGGTCAAACGAAAGCATTTTTACACGCGAACGTAAAAAAGTGCGTCCGAACGAATTGACGTATTTTTTCACGGAGTGCGCGAAAACGGTCATACGATGCGCATTTTTCGTGCGTGATTTTTTCGGATCGTCAATAAAACTCTTTTTGCGTCTGGACGTTATGTAGGCTGGACATTAGCAGTGTCTGACATCTCCTAATCACGCAAACACGCCGCTATGCCGCAGCTGCGCACTCTGTACGTCAGTACTAGCGGTTCGGCGTTCTCGAAAAAATGCGTTCGTTTTCCACTTGCGTTGCGCGGCCGGACTTTCGTGCGACCGTACTTCGTATATTGGCCGTCATTGCCCGTCATTTGCTGCTAGTGCGGCCGTAATTATGTGCGCCAGAACGCACGTTAAGAGTGCGCTGGTCTGACCCCAGCCTAATTCCAACGGTGATTAGTGCGCACAAAACTTTAACACTTGGCGCAAAGATTTTCACTTTGTAATGTGGCCCTTTGTTTTAGGGTTTTTAATCCCAGATCTGTGTATCTTCTTGGCTGGGGATCTTGCTGCGAATCACAATGAACAACGATGAACTAAGGTGCCACCATTATTCTTATGTGAGAAGCGTGAAGCTATGGCGGCTCTCAATGTATCATTTTGCAACATCTGTGAATACACTTTGTCGATTTTCATTGAACGTCTATAGAAACTACAGTGGAAACTAGGGCCGCAACTAACGTTTATTCTCATAACTTTCATACATACATATGTAAATTGTGTATCTTGTGGAACTTGCGTAGTTTTTGCGCACAAGGTAAACGAGCGCCTGGTCAGAGTGATAAATTGATGCTCACATGTAAAGAAGGTCTCTTGCGCCGCAATCAATTTAAAATATCATTAATGCACATGTAAATGCTAAATGTGAATCACAAGATATAAAAAGAATACTCGTATATATATTCAGTCTTTATGAATACATCACTTGCTTCAGCAACAAGGATTTCAATAAACAACTTTCCAGAGTCAAAATCCAACTGCGGCTTTCCAAGTTTGTTAAGGATTACACATCCTTCTTTCCTCTGGATCACCTCAAAGACAAAATCTTGGCTGCAGCACTCCCATAGTGAGATACATTCCAGCATTAGAAACATCCAGGAAGAAGGGGAATGGTGCTCACCTATTCCAGAGCCTCCTCCACCATAGGCTCTTGGGTGTTTGCATATGTGTCAGGTGCTGGTTCTGTGGTGGTAGGATTGAGCCCAATATGCAATGAGGGAAACAGGGATTCAGATAAACATATATAAGAGAAGGTTTATTTTGAGTAACATAAAAAGGCAATAAACAAATCTATATAGATCAAGGAGCTAAATAAGAGGAGGAAGGGAAGACACTGAATATATATATATATATATATATATAATATATATAAAAACAGTAACAGATTAACTGAAAGCAAGAGGAGAAAAGAGTAAACAGAAGGATAGTACTAAGCTACTCTAAACTATAGAAGGAGACAATGAGAATGAAGGCTAAGGAGATTGTTAGAGAAAAATAGAAAACAAAAGGGCAGAAGAGTCTTGGCAGGCAGAGGGTCTTGAGTCTGTAGGGGTTTCCTGGGAATGCAAGGCAACGGGCTGAGGGTTCTGCGAGATGCAGGGCAGCGGGTTCCAAGGGGTGCAGGTACAGAGGGTAGCAGACTGAGGATTCTGCGAGGTGCAGGGCAGCAGGTTAAGGGTTCGGCAACGGCTGAAGATTCTGCGAGGTGCAGGGCAGCAGGCTCCAAGGAATGCAGGTACAGATGGCAACGGGAAGAGGATTCTGCGAGGTGCAGGGCAGCAGGTCAAGGATTCGGCAGCGGACTGAAGATTCTGCGAGGTGCAGGGCAGCAGGCTCCGAGGAATGCAGGTACAGATGGCAACGGGAAGAGGATTCTGCGAGGTGCAGGGCAGCAGGTCAAGGATTCGGCAGCGGTCTGAAGATTCTGCAAGGTGCAGGGCAGCAGGCTCCAATGAATGCAGGAACAGAGGGCAATGGGAAGAGGATTCTGCGAGGTGCAGGGCAGCAGGTCGAGGATACCTCAGCGGTCTGAAGATTCTGCAAGGTGCAGGGCAGCAGGCTCCAATGAATGCAGGAACAGAGGGCAACGGAATGAGGGTTCTGCGAGGTGCAGGGCAGCGGTTGAGGATCCGGCAGCGGGCTGAAGATTCTGCGAGGTGCAGGGCAGCAGGCTCCGAGGATTCTGTGGAATGTTGGTACAGCGGGCAAGAAATGCTGGAGGAAACAAAATAGATTAATGTTCTTAGGCAGGAACAGGAGGTAGCTCCCTGTCAGCTTGGTGTTTACCAAGGTAATGCAGAAGCATTGGACCTTGGGAGTGGTTCCTTTTTGTAGAGGGGAATAAGGGTGCATTAGCCAGCACCTGGTTGCTGGCTCAGCCTGGTTTTAGAAGAATTACCAGTCTCCCCACAGGGAACTGGCTTGCCTTTAGGTTTCCTGCGGCGCTGGCGTCTCGGGGCATTACAATATGATACTCTGATAGGCCAAGTATCTAACCCTCTCTCGGGTAACTTGATATCTCCATACACTGGTGATCTTCAGAAGTACTTCAAAAGCAGATTTAGAATAGTATACGAGCGTATATATATGCACTAATATATATATATATATTACCAATAGTGGGAGCACTCATGGTCTTATTAAATAAAATTCAATATTTTATTAGCGATGCATTAAAAAATTCCATGTATCACTAATAAAGTATTGAAATTTATTTAATAAGACCACGAGTGCTCTCACTATTGGATTTATATATATATATGAGTATTTATGGGCAAAGATATAAAACAGACTCCGGTTGGAATGAATGCAAAATGATATTTATTATATACTGCGTATATATATAATATATATATAAACAAATAAATTATGGAGCAAAACAGAGTAAATGTTGAAGACAGCAGGAAAAGATAAAAATGTGTTTAGAAATTTTTGGACACTATTCCCAAGTGAACGCTAACTGTAATTGCATTTTGTGCATTTTTCCCATGATGCAACATTTACCAAAATCTTATGGTGATTTTTTCTGTGTGGCTTTGATTTATCTTATACAGTGTTTAACAGTTATTGAGGTGGAGGAGGAAATGTTTAAATAAGGCTATTGTATTCTGCATGCTACTCCAGAGAAGAGCTGGCAGCTGATTCCGATATGAGAGGGAGCTTAAAAGACTTCTAAGGGTCTATTCACAAGGCACAAAAATTGCATGCAATGGTCGCCGTATTTTCCTAAAACTGGAGATGCCGAAGCAGTTATCGCACGTCATTAAAAAACGCCGAATTGCACTGATAACCACCGAACTGCAAAAAAATAAAACGGTCGCCTCCTATACTCATACTCCTAATAGGTGTTTAAACCACTAAAGAATTATTAAAATATTTCACAATAATAAAAAAGGTCCTTAACCCCTTCGCTGCTGAGCCATTTCACCGCTGTGTGCTGAGCTCATTTTTACCGCTTTTGCTTATCATGTTTAAATGAGTTTTGAAGTGACATTTTATTATATTAACCAGACATAATATATTTCGTTCTTTCCGGCAGACTCGGCAGATTAATAATATATAATTTTTATATGTACAGTGGCAAGAAAAGGTATGTGAACCCTTTGGGAGTCACAACAATTTGAAAAACACAGTCTGCTTAAAATAATACAACACAAACATTATATGTTTTCATGTTTTTATTGAACAGAACATGTAAACATTCACAGTGCAGGGTGGAAATTGTATGTGAACCCCTAGCCTAATGACTTCTCCAAGAGCCAGGACTGAGCCAACCTTGAGTCCATTCAGTGTGATATTATTGGATGTGTTGCTGAAAGCTGTCCTGCCCTTTAAAAGCACACACCAGTTTTGGGTTTACTGGTTTCAAAAAGCACTGTCTGATGTGAACCATGCCTCGCAGAAAAGAGCTCTCAGAAGACCTACGCTCATGATTGTTTGACTTACCTTTGTAACCCTTTCCAGCTTCATGTATCTCCAAAAGCCTTGATGTTCATGTGTCCACGGTAAGACAGACTGCCTACAAATGGAGAAAGTTCAGCACTGTTGCTACTCTCCTAGGCATGGTCGTCCTGTAAAGATGACTGCAAGAGCACAGCGCAGAATGCTTAATGAGATAAAGAAGAATCCTAGAGTGTCAGCTAAAGACTTCCAGAAATCTCTGGCACTTGCTAACATTTTTGTTGACAAATCTACAATAAGGAAAACATTAAACAAGAATGGAGTACATGGGAGGTACCACGGAGGAAGCCATTGCTGACCAAAAAGAATATTGCAGCACATTTGAAGTTTGTAAAAGAGCACCTGGATTTTCCACAGCACTACTGGCAAAATGTTCTGTGGACAGATGAAACCAAATTGAGTTGTTTGGAAAAAAACACAACACTATCAGGGTTATCCAAAGAGATCCGAATTGCTTGAGAAAGGTAACCGAACGCTGAAAATCAGCATTCGGTTATGTTTCCTGGCCATTCGCTATCCAGAGAGCAGGCAATTCGCCAAATCCTGGCGAATTGCCTGCACATACGGTGCCTGTTCGGTGCCTGTTCGAGGGCAGTGAAATCCCCATGAAAAAGCACTGCTTCGGCTATTCAGAGAACACAAACCAGCAGTGAAAGGTTCCCGAAATGCCCTGCCATTCG
>RXON01001612.1:0-49071 GCA_009667805.1 Leptobrachium leishanense
GTGAAGGATGAGGTATGAGGGAGGTGGTGAAGTAGGTTGGAGAATTGATTTCTGCGAGTGTGTGTGCGGGGTGGGGGAGCAGGGTGTTTAGGAAGTCCAGTTAGGTTGAAAGAGAGAAGGTGGTGGTCAGAGATGGGGAAAGGGCGACATTTGAACTCAGAAATGGAACAGAGGTTGGAAAAGACAAGGTCAATAGCGTGACCATCACGGTGGGTAGGGAGGAGGGAGGATTGTGTGAGTCCCAGGGAGGACGTGAGTGAAAGAAGTTTGGAGGCAGCAGGGGCGGAGGGATCATCAATGGGAATGTTGAAGTCCCCGAGAATTAGGCATGGAAGATTAGAAGACAGGAAGTGAGAAAGCCAGGTAGCAAAGTGGTCAAAGAACTGGGAGGTTGGTCCCGGTGGGCGGTAGATGACTGCCACCCTGAGAGCCAGAGGAGAGAACAGGTGGATGCAGTGTGTCTCGAAGGAGGAGAAGGAGAGGGATGGGGGTGGAGGGAGATGCTCGTAGGTGCAGGTGGGAGAGAGCAGGATTCCGACCCCGCCACCATTTCTCTCACCCGGTCTGGGGGTATAGCTCAAGTGTAGACCGCCATGTGAGAGAGCAGCAGTGGAGGCCGTGTCAGAGGGAGTTAGCCAGGTTTCAGTTAACGCTAGGAGGTTGAAGGAGTTTGAAAGGAAGAGGTCATGGATTGCTGTGAGTTTGTTGCACACAGAGCGAGCGTTCCAGAGGGCGCAGGAGAAAGAGGACAGGCGCTGAGGGATTATGGGAATGAGGTTGCTGGGCTAGCAGGGAGGTGAGTTATGTGAGATGGAGATAGGATGAGAGGGAAGTATTGGATGTGTTGTGGGGCCAGGGTTAGGGGATATGTCACCTGCATAGAGTAACAGCAGGAGGGTGAGAAAGAGAAGGTGGGAATGGGATTTGTGGTAGTGGGAGTGATTGGCAGCACGAGAGATAGAGGGAGACCATGTTCTGAGGAAACAAAGGAGCTCATGCGAGGCCATCATGTGGGACGAGAGGAGGGAGGGAGAGATGCAGATAGTGTAGGGGTCGGTGGTAGAGGGGCAGGAGTTCCATTTAAGGAGAAAGGTAGAAGTAAAGAGCAGAAGCGTGAGAGAAAGCATGATTTAGACGTGTGTTTACCCAGAGTAAAAAGTGGGCCTTGCAGTTCCTTCCTCCAGTCCCGCAACTCCAGGAAATCAACTCTGAACGTGCATATTTATGCACCCAGAGTATTGGACACACTTGAGTGTTAATAAAAACAGTAAATATTTATTAAATAATTTTCAGCGGCTCCTCCGGGGGTGAGCGCTACACATACATTACTGAAATGATTAAAAATTTAGGCTTAAGTTTAGTTTCCTCTAGAAAATCATTTATATAGGAAGGGTCTTTATTTGGTATCAGGCGTGGATCCAGGCACATGTTTTGGGTGGGGCACTCTACTAATTTTGGCTAGGAGGAGTACCAGTGACAGGCAAAACGGATGCCTGATCGCTGGCTGTACTCATTCTCCCCACTGCTGGCTACACTCACTCTCCCCAGAACATTGCGGCACTGGGTCTGTCCTCTTGCTGCTTAGACCCTACAGAGCAATGTTCCGCAGTCTGCATTCCAGCACATGCTCTGCCTGTCACTGAGAATCGAGCATCACCAGCAATAACACTCCGCAGGTCCAAACACCTACTGATACCCATACATAGCCATATAACACAGGTGGAGGCACAGACACATACATACTGTAGCTATATTCACATAAACACATGCCATTAGGTTTGTGGCTGGACGTGGGCTCAAAGTTAGGCTGCTCCCAGACATTTAAGGTTTAATCACAACATATAGGACCATTTATGTTAATAATTATGTAACTTAGAAAAAAGCAAACGATCTTAATTACAGCGAGAGATTTCTGACAACATTTATTATAGTTATTATAGAGGCGCATTGCTGGAACATGCATTATTTATATATTTACTTATAAAGTATTTTAGCAGGAAGGATACATTGAGATTTATCTCGTTTTCAAGTATGTCCTGGGTTCAAGAAACGTTTTTACAATCGTTACAGAAATACAAAGTAATAAAATGCAAGATATTAAAAACAAAACACAAATATACAGATTAACCCAGAAAATAAATATATAGGAAATAGTCATTATGTTACATGTTTACAGGCGCCTTCTGTCTATAGTCACTATGTTACATGTTTACAGGTGCATTCTGTATATAGTCACTGTGTTACATGTTTACAGGTGCATTCGGTATATAGTCACTGTGTTACATGTTTACAGGTGCATTCGGTATATAGTCACTGTCACGACCCACTACGCGCGCTGCTGCGCAAAGACGCCGGGTTAAGCCGCTCACTATCTATCTATCCTAGACCCAGATAATGACGCGCACTTCTCTACCCGTCCCGGCCACACTTTCTCTCACAACAGGCACGTAGAGTGCGATATACTGATCCCAGGATTGCAACGCAGTACAAGTCTTCTCCTGAAGCGCATACTAACTACGTCTCTCACAATCCCAGAGCTCACTTTCTTATTCTTTTAGTAACGCTGCCACCAGTCCTCAAGGACACTATGCGCATTGCAACAGGAGACGTAGGGTTTAGCAGCCGCACTATCCTAGACTCGGACAGTGACTACAGATCCCACAATTCCCTGCTGTTTCCTGACGACCGCAACACGCAATTTCTTATATATAACCGAGCTTAAAGCAAATAGCAATACTCCCAATCTCTTAGTTAGCGTGGATTTCATCAGCCAGAGTCAAAACTTAAATACTTTTTGTTTATTTATGATATAAAAAGAATCACAGTGCTTGGTTACGTCAAAAACTTACACACTACACAGCAAAATATAAAGAAAAAGGTGTTAATCACAGAGCCTTACTTACGACGGAATAATCAGTAGCTAGCATCGGTGCCTCCTGGGGCCTGGAGGTAGGAACATGGACAGATCAGTCCTCTTTAGAAGGTTCCCCAAGTGATCAGCAAAAGCACATGGCCAGTGTTCCGAATTTATACACTTCCTGATCTTTCCAGCCCCCACCCACTAATGGCCCAGTGTCCTGGACTCCATTTCCCAGAGTGCAATTCTCGCTCATGCTCAGTAAGCTTGTCAATTAATCTTTAATTGCCTAAAGGCGTCCCTCTTCCCTCCAGACCCCCCTTAGAGATCAAGGATGTGCTTCCTGTCTTTGAAGATTGTGTCCCCATCTCTTGGGGCCGACCTGGCTGCCAAGGTGTGATTTTCTATGTTAGTGTACAAAGAAATTCCCTTTTTACAGCTACGTGTTATATCCTCCCCCCAAGGGAGAAAGCTAAAAATTTTGATTACATTTCAGCTGTGGACACAGGGATACGCTTACCAAATGGCCAGACACAAATATGAATATCACTCTATATGGAGGAGAGGAGATATGTATGAACCGGCAGATAGACACATATATACAGGCAGACCCTTATATAGATAGAAATACAGGTCTAATCTGCCACATTTCCAATACAAAGGAAGATGCAGAAAGGGAGGCTAACTAACATGCCTCTCACGTGCGTCTTAACACGGGTTCGCCAACGGGCATCTGGCACCTGCACCAGTCGCCGGCGCTATGACGGAGTGGGGGACGCACAGGTGTCCGTGCACTTTGCCCACCAAAGCATGCATTCCCTCTCGCAACCGCATCACGCATTGCCACATACAGGCCTTTGGCGACTCCACCATTCTTCCCCACCTCTCCCAAACCGGGGGGAGGGGGTCACTCATACTGCACTCACAACATGGCACAGACTCGGAGAAGCCCCTGTGCTTCGGCAGCCCCTCCAGGTGCAGCACGTGTGGCTCACTCTCAGCTCGCACCTCAGTCTTACAGGCAGCAGAATCCTCGTAGCCCGTAGCCTGCTCTGGAGCCATTCTTACAGCAGGGGTTATGGAGAAACAGGGTGAAGCGCCCCGCTCCCCAGTAAATGTCCCCCCTGCATCTGCCAATGGAGTCAGGTATAGTACCTGGCTCTGGGCAGATAACTGGGAGGTCCCAGGAGCCCCACCAGGACCCGCTGCCTCCCCGTCTCTCACTGTCCCCGCACATTCCGAATTTGGGGAACCATACAGATGGGGTACAAGATTCTCCACGCTCACCTCGCCACCCATTGCACACAGTTACCCACGTTATCACACAGTTTATCAAGCACGCCTTGCTTCGTAACCGATGAGCATACAGCCGTATGCCACCCTCCTCCACAGGGAGGTTGCTCAGTACCAGTTTCCTGTGGTACTGGGAATCTGGTTGGCTTTCCCCCAGGGCAACACGCGTCCACCCCAGGCCCTTCCTCCTGATCACACAGCATGCGCTCGGTGCCACCCGCAGCCTCAGACACATGTGACACAGACTGGCATACCACAGTATCCTGCCCATCCAGGATGTTCTGCCCTCCACTCCTTTCACCTGGCACCGCCAACCTGGATGGTTCAGGCCCTGGATAACCCTCTGCCACCCTAGGCCTCTCCTTCCGACCACCCAGTATGCCCTCTGCGCCATGCACAGTCTCAGACACCCACGACACAGGCTGGCACACCGTAGTATCCTGCCCATCCAGGATGTTCTGCCCTCCACTCCTTTCACCTGGCACCACCAACCTGGATGGTTCAGGCCCTGGATAACCCTCTGCCACCCTAGGCCTCTCCTCCCGACCACCCAGTATGCCCTCTGCGCCACGCACAGTCTCAGACACCCGCGACACAGGCTGGCACACCACAGTATCCTGCTCATCCCAGGCCTTCCTATGCCCACACCTTCCCTCCAGCACCACTGACCCAGTTGGTTCAGCCCTAAAGGAACCTGCTTTGGTCCTTTGTTCTCCCTCCCAACCTCATGGCGTCACAGACACACCTGAGTCTGGTCTAGGCAGGCACACCACAGTATCCTGCCACCCTTCCCAGGCATTCTGATCCACACCATCACACGGCAGAGACGGGCCTTGTGCCCTACTCCCCGCCGACCGCCAGCGGGTACCCACTTCCACCATGGGCACCGCGGCCTCCCCACGCATGGGGTCCGGGGAACCAGCTGACTCGGGTGCAGGCGGGCATTCACTCACCCCCTGCCTTTCTTCCCAGTCACACTGCCACCTCATGCTACCACACAACACCTCAGGCACACCTGGCACAGGCGCAGACTGACTCACTGCCATCCCCTGCCCTCCCGTCCAGGAATCCTGTTGTGCATCCCCACACACAGCCCTCCCCCACTGTAGAGCCACTAGTGGGCCTGGGTAAATCCCCAGCATCCCTTTCCAGCACATACTGTGACACCAATTTACCCAAATCCGTGCCCAGCAACACATCTGTAGGAATATTTTCAGACACTCCCACCTCCCGCAGACCTCTCCCCGCTCCCCAGTCCAGGTAAACCCGGGCCATTGGCAACGCATGACGTACCCCACCAAAACCCTTTACTGCTAGAGTCCTGCCAGGAATAAAGTCTGCAGGGCTGACTAACCCTGGACGCACCAAAGTTACTTCAGCCGCCGTATCTCGTAAACCCACAGATACCTGAGTCCCGACAATGACTGCTTGCTGGTTCACGTTGGCACTGCCCTCCGATCTGGTCACAAACAGGACAGAGGGTGATGTTGAGGGGTATCCTCCCCCAGCTGCGGATGCAGGCTTCTTCCTCTGCGGGCACGCTGCCAGGAGATGATTGGCACTGTCACAAATAAAACAGCGACGGCGCACACTTCTTCCAGGCGAAGAAGGATGCGCTCCCCCCTCCCCAGCAGAGACTGGCACAGAGGGGGGCGCTGCCGCCGTGATGACGGGGGGTCGTGCTGAGTTGGGCTTCCATCCTGATGATCCTTTGGGGGAACCTCTACTCTGGTCCACAGACGCTCTGTTGGCCGCATGGAAATCGGCCAGCTCACCAGCTTCCAGGGCCGTCTCGGGTTTGCGATCCAGAAGCCATTCCTGAATCTCAGGTGGGCACAGCTGCACGAACTGCTCTTTGATTAACAGGTCTTCCAGGGATTCCAAGGTATCAATCTTCAGCCCCCTGACCCATTGTCGAAATAGGGTGGTCAGGTGGCTCACAACTGCAGAGTAGCTCTCCGCGGCCCGTTTCTGCAAGGACCTGAACTTTTTGCGATATACCTCTGGCGTGAGGTTATACCGTCTCTGCAGCGCGGCTTTAATCGCCTCATAGTCCTGGTCGCTCTCAGCCGGTAATTCTGCAAAGGCTTCAAGCTCTGGACCTTTTAGTCCAGGAGTGAGGTACCTGGCCCATTGCTCCTTGGGCAGCTGGTACTGTCGACAAGTCTTTTCAAAACTTTGTAGGAACACATCCAGGTCCCCATCTTTGTCAAGGGTGGGAAAGTTCTCTGCACGAGGTCTGGGCATAGAGAGCTCTGCAGCGCCCGCAGGGGCAGGAGATAATGGCATTCTGCTTGCCTGTGCCAGAGCGAGCTGATGTGCCCGTTCGGCTTGGCGCTCCGCCGCTTCTCGCTCACCCACAGCCCTGCGCTCTGCAGCTTCACGTTCAGCCTCAGCTCTGCGCTCCGCAGCTTCGCGTTCAGTCTCAGCTCTGCGCTCCGCAGCTTCGCGTTCAGCTCTGCGCTCCGCAGTTTCGCGTTCCGCCTCAGCTCTGCGCTCCTCTCGCTCTTGGTACTGCAGGATGAGCTGAAGCCGCGTCTGCGAGTCCGCAGAGTCCACATGTTTTAAAACAGTCTGCAAGTAAACATCCAGGGCAGTATCACCCTTGGGCGAAGTACTTGACACTGTCCTTTCCACTGGACTTGCGCTTCCTTCTGCTTGGTCAAGCGTGGTACCCTGCTCTGCTGCATCCTGGACTACTTGCCTCGCCTCATAATCCTCGAGGGCTTGCAAAAGTTCATCTTTCTTTTTATCCTTCGTCGAAATATTTTTGTCTCGACATAATTGTTCCAAAGTCTTTTTCGATGATTGTTGCGACATTCTCACTCCAGCCAAATAAAAGATAGAAAAGAAAAACAAAGAAGGGGAAGGGAACTGCTGTGTATTGTGTAAATTCTAATAAATGCACTGAGTTCTGCTCTGGAAATTGGAAAACCAATTTCTTTAGTATCTGGATCTATGTTGCTTCACAGATCCAAATACTAACCTGATATCCCACCGCTTGCCACCAGTTGTCACAACCCACTACGCGCGCTGCTGCGCAAAGACGCCGGGTTAAGACCGCAACATGCGATTTCTTATATATAACTGAGCTTAAAGCAAATAGCAATACTCCCAATCTCTTAGTTAGCGTGGATTTCATCAGCCAGAGTCAAAACTTAAATACTTTTTGTTTATTTATGATATAAAAAGAATCACAGTGCTTGGTTACGTCAAAAACTTATAACTAGAATAAATCAATTACTTACACACAACACAGCAAAATATAAAGAAAAAGGTGTTAATCACAGAGCCTTACTCACGACGGAATAATCAGTAGATAGCATCGGTGCCTCCTGGGGCCTGGAGGTAGGAACATGGACAGATCAGTCCTCTTTAAAAGGTACCCCAAGTGATCAGCAAAAGCACATGGCCAGTGTTCAGAATTTATACACTTCCTGATCTTTCCAGCCCCCACCCGCCAATGGCCCAGTGTCCTGGACTCCATTTCCCAGAGTGCAATTCTCGCTCATGCTCAGTAAGCTTGTCAATTAATCTTTAATTGCCTAAAGGCGTCCCTCTTCCCTCCAGACCCCCCTTAGAGATCAAGGATGTGCTTCCTGTCTTTGAAGTTTGTGTCCCCATCTCTTGGGGCCGACCTGGCTGCCAAGGTGTGATTTTCTATGTTAGTGTACAAAGAAATTCCCTATTTACAGCTACGTGTTATATCCTCCCCCCAAGGGAGAAAGCTAAACATTTTGATTACATTTCAGCTGTGGACACAGGGATACACTTACCAAATGGCCAGACACAAATATGAATATCACTCTATATGGAGGAGAGGAGATATGTATGAACCGGCAGATAGACACATATATACAGGCAGACCCTTATATAGATAGAAATACAGGTCTAATCTGCCACAGTCACTATGTTACATGTTTACAGGCTCATTCTGTATATATAGTCACTATGTTACATGTTTACAGGCGCATTCTGTATAGTTATAATATTCATTACAGGCGCATTATATATAGTTATAATATTCATAATATATGGAGGAGAGGAGATATGTATGAACATAGTGACTATATACATGTGTTACATGTTTACAGGTGCATTAGGTATATAGTCACTATGTTACATGTTTACAGGTGCATTCTGTATATTGTCACTGTGTTACATGTTTACAGGTGCATTCTGTATATAGTCACTATGTTACATGTTTACAGGTGCATTCTGTATATAGTCACTGTGTTACATGTTTACAGGTGCATTCTGTATATAGTCACTATGTTACATGTTTACAGGTGCATTCTGTATATAGTCACTATGTTACATGTTTACATGTGCATTCTTTATATAGTCACTGTGTTACATGTTTACAGGTGCATTAGGTATATAGTCACTATGTTACATGTTTACAGGTGCATTCTGTATATTGTCACTGTGTTACATGTTTACAGGTGCATTCTGTATATAGTCACTGTGTTACATGTTTACAGGTGCATTCTGTATATAGTCACTGTGTTACATGTTTACAGGTGCATTCTGTATATAGTCACTATGTTACATGTTTACAGGTGCATTCTGTATATAGTCCCTATGTTACATGTTTACATGTGCATTCTTTATATAGTCACTATGTTACATGTTTACAGGTGCATTCTATATATAGTCACTATGTTACATGTTTACAGGTTCATTCTGTATATAGTCACTATGTTATATATTATGTGAGGTAGTTTTTATAATGAATATTATAACTATATATAAAACACTCCTTGCTTCCAGCATGGGAAATGAGAAGGTGAGTAATGGCAGCCACATTGTTCAATTTATGAGGGAAAAGTGGACAGTGGCACTGCCTTAAAACAAAAATATAATTTTTTAATAAATCTTTTTCTTATTTTTTAACTGTTACTTTTATATAGTTATGTCTGGTATCATTGGAAAGGCTAGACACTGATCTGTCCAACAACAACTCACTTGACCTTGTGGGTTATATAGAATGGAGATACAGGGGTCTGAACAACCCCGGCTTCTCCTCCCAGTGGAGCAGCTGCTCATATTTTAGATGATACAATGCATAACAACGCACTGAACGTCTCCAAACCTGATCCCAGCATGGGAAATGAGAGCTTAAGGTATTGCAGCAGCACCTTAAACTTTACAATTGAAGACTTGAAATTGTGGGGCATATGGAAGTGGAGATTCAGAGGTTCAAATGACCCCTGTATCCCCTCTAATGAGTGGCACATGCCCCCTATGCCCACCCTCTTTGGATCCGTCAGTGGTGTGTATTGCATGTGTGATGGGTATACCTTTTTACTCATACCATGTTGGCTTCCTCTTATCTTTTAGGTTTACCCATGAGATATTCCTTTGAGTTCAGGTCAGGTCTGAAAAGAATAATAAAACATTTTGGGGCAAACATGCAAATAACCAGAGTCCAGGTTGAAGACAGGATGGCAAAGACCTCCATGGCCACTGTGTACTTTCCAGTAGCACTAAGAGAAGCTGGAATATAGGACACCCAGACACTCAGGAAGGCCAGCATGCTGAAGGTGATGAATTTGGCCTCATTGAAGCTGTCGGGTAGTCTCCTGGCCAAGAAGGCAACAACGAAACTAATAGTGGCCAGGAGACCAAGATACCCCAACATGCACCAAAATGCTGTGGGTGACCCTTCTTTACATTCAACAATGATGATTCCTGGTTTGGTTTGTATGTTGTCTTCTGGGAATGGAGGAGCAAGTGAGATCCAAGACATGCACAAAACTAACTGTAAGAAGGAGGAAAAGACAACAATCATGTAGGAAACTCGAGGGCTGGTCCATCTCTTTAAACTGCTACCAGGCTTTGTGGCCATGAAGGCAAAGACCACCATGAAGGTTTTAGCCAAAATACAAGAGACACAAAGTGTGAAGACTGTGCCAAATGTGACTTGTCGTAAAAGACATGTCTCAGGCAGAGGGTATCCAATAAAAGCTAAGGAGCTGAGGAAGCAGAGGGACAATGATATAAGAAGAAGACAGCTTAGAGAGAAGTTATTTGCTCTGACGATCGGGGTGTTCTTGTAACAAATGAAAAGTCCTAAGATGGAAACTGGCAGCAAGGAGGAGAAAACAGTTGTAGCAGATAATGCGGCTCCTAAAGGTTCTTCAAAGGAGAGGAACTCTCTGTTCTTTTGAAGACATTGGTCTTTCTGGGCGTTAGGCCACATATGCCATGGACACTTGGTGCAATCAGGGGATTCTGAAAGAAACCATACAGAGCTGAAATATACATAAATATATATATATAAATATACACAATTCTAAATACTATCCATTTGCTTAGGTTTTTATTTTTTGAAAATTTTATTCACTTTAATTTATTTTTCAGAAAAAAGCTGGTCTGCTTGAACTAGTCAACCCTACCACAAAGTATCGGTGACAAAACTTTATTAAGGCAAAAAAGCCAAAAATTAAGAACTGAATACAACGTGATCACTTTAGACAATCACACAACACAACGTGATAAAAAGTGTTCACTTGATTTGAGGCATCACCGTATGCATAACGTGTCTAAGAACTTGAATTTCTCATTCAAATTAACTTATGTTATGGTATATATTGGAGAGATGAAGTTCAAATGGCAAAGGGGAGCCTGAGGAACACAAAAAATATGAGCAGAAAACCTTTATGTAAATCTATGCATACATTATGTATATGTATGTGTGTAACCCCCAACAGAATCTGCAAAGTTGGGAAGATTGTACCCCACCAGATACCCTTATAATATATTGGCGTAGCAATGGTCAAAAGAGAGTGTATATATCGACTGCCAAGAGGTGCTTACAAATATACCGACCATACGAAGATATAATATCATTTAGCAAATGCCAGAATTTTGCATCAAAAAATTCACTCAATAAAGGAGGGAACTTAATGGATGGAATGGGGGTTAATTTCCCACAGTCAGAGATAGATAGATATATATACACAACGGCATACATGATGTTGAAAAGCTTATGAATCGCCACATAGGGTTACAATACACTGTCACAACCAATGTTCATATAAAGCGGTTGTTCAAAAGTGTCTGGACACGTGTCGTCCATGTAGAAATTGAATGCCGATTATAATGCCAACCATGGTCACAACATTATTTGCTGAGAAAGGGAAATTTGGGGATAAGGGTTAAGTGCCCACAATCCAAAGAATACATCAATGTCTGCAGTAATAGAGACCTTAAAAAACGTCAACTACCCTTATGATACACTGCCACCGCAATAAACCACCATGAAAAATGTCAATTGCAACGCCGTGGATGGTAATTCACCAAAACATGCTAAATAAGGGAGATTTGGGGGTAAGGGTTAAACTGCCCACAATGAAAATGCACCCGACGCGCGTTTCACCTTGCACAGGCTCGTCAGGAGTGCTGGAAATAAGAGCGAGATATAGATGTGTATTTAAAGCCCACTTGGAGAAGGGGGAAGGTCACATGGTTATCCAATCGGAGTGGTCTGATGTAGTAATTACGAGGTATTGCCAAACAGCTGACTGATTGGCATTGTGTGCATCCAATCCGTCAATAGCGTTACTTAGTAGTCATGGTTCATCGTACAAACCGAGCAAACAAAGGCCAATGATTGGGCCGTAACTTGATTGACGGATGCTTCCACCAATGAGATGGTTGGAAAGCGCCGTAATCAGAATGCCCAGTGTATTGTGCAGAAAATTAATCGCATTCTCATCCAATCGCCACAATGCAACTTGTGATCATAAAGCTATAGAATATTGATGCTAAATAGAATGATCAATGGAAAATAAATATACCAGATCCTAGGTATAGGCTGCAAAATAACACGTCACTGCTTGGCATACAATTTAATCAATCAGACAATAGAATTGGTTTATAGTCGTGGTTACTTATGCCAAAGATATAAAAACCGGTGATTGAGTAGCGACTAAAATGACAGCTACTCTCTTCGATAAATTATCTGAATGGCGCCTTGATAAAATTACCCAGTACATTGTAAGGGGAAGGATCGTTTTCTTACCCAGTAATCCGGATGGGGTTGCAATCATAGATCTAAATAAGATTGTCCACTCGGTACAATACTGCAGCCAATGAAAGATGGATGCCCGAGACATAAGAGGGGTGTAAAGATATATAAATGATGAGATGACTGGTACAAAAAAAACTACAACAAACGGACCACACAGATTACTTATTGTGGCTTAACATGTATACTAAACGCCAATAAAAAACAAAACCAATAAATAGTGAATCCCATTCAATGATTATGTGACATGCACCCATTCAGATCTAAATATCACCTAGTAGAGCTAAATGGAATGACAGGACAATGTATACATGTATGTATATGTGATTACACACACATGAACAAAACATAAAAGATAAGTTAATTCACAAAACGCCAAGTATAAACGTCTCATTATAAATAAACTTGATGGGGCTTGCAGATTGAACAGATGTTCCTATGTTACGTATATAATAGATGATACAAATCCTATTTTATGAAATATCTAAAAGAAAAAATAAATGAGAGTATAATATCGTATAACGCATTGAAGACTGGAATGCATGGGACCAAATTATTTAGGGAGGGGCAAAAGATCAAAAAGATGTATGCATATACAGTGAAATTGAAAAGTTACCATATCTTAAAGGAATACATATTAAAATTGATTTCCATCAAAGGGAGAGACTCGCAGGCATGTCAGACTCACTATCCTATATAAACGGAGTATAATTAAATTCCTCGTTGAGGCCATGTGGATATAAGGTTTTAAGAGTATAAATCCAAAAAGATTCTCGGCAACATAAACGTTTATCAAAATTCCCTTTTCTGGGACCTGCGCGTATTTGTTCAATTGCCTGAAAAGTAAGGCACGAGGGATTCGAGTCATGTTTCATTCTCAAGTGTCTGGAGACTGATGTTTCTAGAGAATTATGCACGGAATTGACATGTTGTAAAATTCTCCGTCGAAACTGTTGAATCGTCTTACCGACGTATTGTTGACCACATTGACACGTGATCAGATAGACTATTACTTTGCTAGAGCAATTCATATAGTCTCTGATCTTGTATTTCCTCTCAGTAACACTGCTTAGAAAGAAATTTGATTTCTTAACGAAGTTCCATGCTTTGCAATGTGTACACTTGTATGTGCCTTTTGGTTGCTGGAGCCAGGTACGTGGTGTTTTTTCCGTTTGTAGGAAACTGTGTGTCAGTTGGTGACGCAGATTTTTGGCTCGTCTGGCAGTGAATGTCGGTCTAACGGAGAGGAGTGTATTCAAAGGTTTCTCCATCCGAAGAATAGGCCAGAATTTTTAACACATAGATTTGACTCTATGCCAACCATTGTCATAGGTGGCTATAAATCTTGGTATATTTTCAGTTTCCTTCTTGTGTTTAGAAGACAATAATAGATGTCTCGGAGTGAACAAAGCTCTTTGGTATGCACGTTTCAAACATTTTTTAGGGTAACCTTTGGACAGGAACATCACCTTCAGATGGTCTGCCTCTATTTGGAAGTCAGCATCACACATACATATACATAATGTATGCATAGATTTACATAAAGAGTTTCTGCTCATATTTTTTGTGTTCCTTAGGCTCCCCTTTGCCATTTGAACTTCATCTCTCCAATATATACCATAACATAAGTTAATGTGAATGAGAATTTCAAGTTCTTAGACACGTTATGCATACGGTGATTAGGGATGAGCTGTTCGGGTTCGGACGGTTCGGAGTTCGACCTGAACTTTGGCAGTTCGAAAGTTCGCGAATTTCGAACTTTTTGGGTCTGTTTGGTTCGAGTTCGAAAAAAAAAGAAATTTTGAAAAAAGTATAGAAAATGCTTAAAAAAATACAAAAAAATCTAGAAATAAAGACTCTTTACTGCAGAATATTATAAGCAACGGTTTATTAGATACTGAATTAAAAACTAATGTGTACGTGGAAAGATTAACAAAACAAAAAAAAAAAAAATTTTTTTTTTTGAATTTGTTTTGAAATATTTTAATTTCTTTTTTATTTTTTATTTTTTTAAAACATTTTCATGCTCATGTTGGTATCCTTGGAAAGGCCATGCTCTGGCCGATCCAATGATATCAAACATTAACCCTAGCTGCCACGGATCGGGAGATAGGGGGTTCATTGGAACCCCCTATCTCCACCATTGGTGGCAGCTAGGGGTTAACTCCAGGACTGGCGTCATCGTGCTATGCACGATGATGCCAGTCCTCAGGGGGAGTTCCTGGAGGTTTGGCTGACATCCAAGATGTCGGCCAGCTCCAGGAGAGGATCACGATCCGGCGCTTTTCAGCGCCGATTCGTGATCCGGCTCCCCAGGGGTTAATCACAGCCACCGTTTGGAAGGACAGGCTGTGCCCTTCCAAACGGTGCCTGGATTAACCCCCTGCCCCCGGTGATCAGGAGGGAGAGAGGTCCGAAGGACCTCCCCCCTCCCTTTCAGGCGCTTCCTCCGCACATGCAGGGGGGGCACCTGAATTAGATGTCATCGCGCCGCCGCGATGACATCTAATTGCTCCGCCGGGGTCCCGGAGTGCTGGGCTGACATCCAAGATGTCAGCCCGCACCGGGGGGGTGCAGCAATCCGCCGGAATCAGCGCGTCCATAACACAGGAGAACCACTTGGCTGGACGCGCTGAGCGCGTCCATAGCAGCCAAGTGGTTAACTTGTGTTTGAAAAAAATTCTAAATAACATCTAAGGCTAGGGTCAGATGAGCGCATTTTGTACGGACTGTGCGTCCGTGCAGTACGGACGTACTTACTGACTGACAACAAGGTAGTGGCCAAACAGTCCGTTTTTTCACTGCCGTATTTTTTAACTGATGTAGCAGGGAAAATAAATTAAAAATGAAAAAACATTCTGTCCGTCAAAAATGCTGGACATATAAATGCAGTCCATCTGACCTCGTTTCATCACTCACATACAAAGCTACACGGACGTTGCGGACGTGGCGCACTCCGCACGTCCGTTCTAGCAGTATTACGTTCTTGCCTAACCTGCGTCCGTTTGCTGCGTCCGCCATGCATCCGCACTTCCGTGCGGACGTACTTCGTGTGTGGGGGTCCATTGATCAGAATGCTATGCTGCCACGGACGTACAAATGTGCGGCAGCACGGACGTGATAACTGCGCTCGTCTGACCCCAGCCTTAAGCAATGTTATTTTTCACCTCGGGATTAAACACTCACAGGGTTATTCAGAGAGCGGTGAAAAGCAGGAGAATAACTGGAGAAGTGAAAATTCTAGGTCAAAATAGCCATACCAGAAAAATTCGCCCATTTAACTCACTTTCCAAATTGGCTATTTGGTCTAGATTGTTCTCTTCTCCTGCCAGTTCTCCTGGCTTTCCCCTCTCTCTCAGGGTTGTTCAGAGAAAGGTGAAAACCAGGAGAATGGCAGGAAAAGAGAACAATTTGGACCAAATAGCCGATTTGGAAAGTGAGATAAGGCTAGGGTCAGACTAACGCATTTTTCACAGCGACCGTCAAAAAGTGCGTCCGAACGCATTGCCTTATTTTTTCACGGAATGGGCGAAAATGGTCATACGATGCGCATTTTTGTGCGTGATTTTTTACGGATCCAAACCAGGAAACTTTGGGTGTCTGGACGTTATGTTGGCCGGACATGAGCAGTGTCTGACGTCCCCAAATCACGCACACACGCCGCTAGTGGACGCAGCGCACTCTGTACGTCCTTACTAGCGGTTCTGCATTCTCTAAAAAATGCGTCCATTTTCCACTTGCGTTGCGCAGCCGGACTTTCGTGCGACCATACTTCGTATATTGGCTGTCATTGCCCGTCATTTGCTGCTAGTGCGGCCATGATTAAGTGCGCCTAAACGCATGTTAAAAATTCGCTAGTCTGACCCTAGCCTAGAATTTTTCTGGTTTGACTATTTTGACCTAGAATTTTTTCATTCTCCAGTCATTCTCCTGCTTTTCACCGCCAAAAAATCAGTAAACTTTTTCTGCGTGTCCGAAAATGTCTCCTCTTTTCATACAGACTGCCGCCCCAAGCAGTTGTTTATGGATAGATTAAAGGAAAAGCATTTACAGTCATTTGAAATGTCATTTTTTGGTTTTTACATATTTCTATACATCCTAGAAATCCACCACTTCACGGGCAGGTTATGGGGACCTCCTAGGCACGATATTTGAAGGAATTTTTGGTTTTTTATTTTTACCCTTATTTCATGGAAAACTCACTGTCCTTTTAAAAATGTTTTTTTTTTTACTTTTTGTCCTTGTTTCCTGTCCCCTAGGGCACTACTCGGACCCCCATACACCTTTTATGGCAAATATCTAGCATATATGCCCTCTTGGAGGGCACTCTAAAAACCGAATTTTCAGCCCCATTGACTTGTATGGGGTCCGAGTTCGGGTTTGGGTTCGGACCAGAACATTTGGAAAGTTCGGGTTCGGCTTCGAACCGAACTCGGGGAGTGTTCGGCTCATCCCTAACGGTGATGCCTCAAATCAAGTGAACACTTTTTATCACTTTGTGTTGTGTGTTTGTCTAAAGTGATCACTTGTATTCAGTTCTTAATTTTTGGCTTTTTTGCCCTAATAAAGTTTTCTTTGTTTTAAATTTTTGTCACCAATACCTTGTGGTAGGCTTGACTAGTTCAAGCAGACCAGCTTTTTTCTTACATATTTCAGGTTTCAGTACCTTTGTGTATTGTGTGAATTATCACATCTTTTTCAAAATTTCCATCTTGTATATTGAAGGCGTGGTGTTACCACTATTGTTATAGAGGATTTCTTGTCTTAATTTATTTTTCATTTACCTTTTAATGTATGAGCATCGACTACAGTATTTCATCCTTTAAGAAGGTATCCAGACACCTATTTTGCAAGTAGAATAAAATCTGCACAGTTGCTCTAGCACATGATGTCCTTTTAAATTACTCTACCTGTCGTGTTGGAGATTTCTCCCAGAGGGCATGGGACACACTCAAAACAGCAGACCGGCATATCCTTCCTGAGCACCTTCCGAAAACCAACTGGACAGCTCGGAGTGCAGACAGAGACAGGAACCTGCAGGACATTGTGTGGACAAACATTTTCATCATGAAGACTATCGAAAACATTGTTTTTATTGTAATAGCCCTATTTTCCATCAAGATCCGCATTAGATCCCATGAGTGTGATCTTACAGCAGAAAGACAACAGAGAACTATTTGATTTTGATGTCCTTCCATTGATGGCTAAAGGTGGTGGTAGATAGAAACATAGAAAAATGTCGGCAGATAAGAACCTTTCGGCCCATCTAGTCTGCCCAATTACATGGATACTTAACCTGGATTTATCTTTTGTTTAGGATAGCCTTATGCCTATCCCATGCTTGCTTAAATTCAATCACTGTTTTGGCCTCTACCACTTCTACTGGAAGACTGTTCCATGTATCCACCACCCTCTCAGTAAAATAATGCTTCCTGATGTTACTTTTAAACCTTTGCCTCTCTAATCTAAGACTATGTCCTCTTGTTTTGCTACTTTGTTTCCTTTTAAATATACTCCCTTCCTCTACCTTGTGGATTCCCTTTACGTATTTAAATGTTTCTATCATATCTCCTCTGTCTCGTCTTTTTTCCAAGCTGTACATGTTAAGATCATTAAGCCTTTCCTGGTAACTTTTCTCCTTCAAGCCGTACACCATTTTAGTAGCCCTTCTCTTAACTCTCTCTAAGATGTCTATATCCTTCTGGAGATACGGTCTCCAGTACTGCACACAGTACTCCAAGTGAGGTCTCACCAGTGCTCTGTACAGTGGCATGAGCACTTCCCTTTTCCTACTGCTAATACCTCTCCCTACACAACCAAGCATTCTGCTAGCATTTACTGCTGCTCTATTACACTGACTACTTACCCTTAGATCCTCTGAAATAATAACCCCTAAATCCCAACCCTCAGATGTATCAAATATTCTATATTCAGCCCTTGGGTTTTTACGTCCCAGGTGCATCATTTTTTTAGTTTACCTAAATCATTTGTCATTTGGCTGATCCCTCCAGGAACGGCAACCCTGTTGCAAATCTTTGTGTCATCAGCAAAAAAGACATACGTTACCATTAATACCTTCTGCAATATCACTAATAAAAATATTAAAGAGAATGGGTCCAAGTACTGACCCCTGAGGTACCCCACTGGTAACAAGACCTTGCGCCGAATAAACTCCATTTACCACAACCCTCTGTTGCCTGTCACTCAGCCACTGCCTAATCCATTCAACAATATTGGAATCCAAGCTCAAAGATTGCAATTTATTGATAATCCTTCTATGCGGAACAGTATCAAAAGCCTTACTGAAATCTAAATAAGCAATGTCTACTGCACCACCTGTGTCTATTATTTTTGTTACCCAATCAAAAAAATCAATAAGATTAGTTTGGCATGATCTCCCTGAGGTAAACCCATGTTGTTTCTGATCCTGTAATCTATGTGTTTTTAGATGTGCAACAATCCTTTCCTTTAACATGGTTTCCATTAATTTTCCCACTACTGACGTAAGACTAACTGGCCTATAGTTCCCCAATTCCTCCCTACTACCCTTCTTGTAAATGGGCACAACCTTTGCTAATTTCCAGTCTTCTGGGACGACTCCCGTTAGCAAGGATTGGTTAAATAAATCTGTTAACGGTTTTGCTATTACATCACTGAGCTCTTTTAATAATTTAGGGTGGATCCCATCAGGCCCCATTGACTTATTTGTCTTTACTTTAGACAGCTGCTGTAGAACCTCCTCCTCTGTAAACTGATATGTAAATGTCTCGTTAGTGTTTCCTCCTAACTGAGGTCCCTTTCCTTCCTTTTCTTCTGCAAAGACTGAACAAAAATATTCATTGAGGCAGTCAGCGAGACTTTTATCCTCTTCTACATACCTTCCTTCCTTTGTTTTAGTCTAACTAATCCTTGTTTTACTTTTCTTTTCTCGTTTATGTATCTAAAAAATGTTTTGTCCCCCTTTTTTACTGACTGAGCTATTTTCTATCTATGCTCCTGAGGACGCTAAGAAGGCCCACGTTCCTACAGTCTTAGATACGTAGAGATAGCTACTTGTTGGGTGGACATTGCATACAATTGCATACCACATTGCATACCATGGTGTAGGAGCCAAGTTGCTTCACTGTCTTGTCTATTTCCTTATTTTTTTATGCCTTGTATGTAGGCGTCTTTACCAGCAATACCGAGTGTCTATCTGCCCTGGGTATCCTAAGATTGTTCATTCAGCTTTCAGGGTTACCCCCTGTTTATGTCATTGATACTACAGACTATTTTTTCTGTCACTTTAACGTAAGGAGTATTAACTTTCTACTGTGCTTGAAATTGGTATATATATATATATATATATACAGTCATGGCCGAAATTGTTGGCACCCCAGACATTTTTCCAGAAAATCAAGTATTTCTCACAGAAAAGTATTGCAGTAACACATGTTTTGCTATACACATGTTTATTCCCTTTCTGTGTATGAGAACAAAACAAAAAAAGGGAGGAAAAAAAGCAAATTGAACATAATGTCACACAAACCTCCAAAAATGGGCTGGACAAAATTGTTGGCACCCTTAACTTAATATTTGGTTGCACACCCTTTGGAAAAAATAACTGAAATCAATCGCTTCCTATAACCATCAATAAGCTTCTTACACCTCTCACCCGGAATTTTGGACCACTCTTCCTTTGCAAACTGCTCCAGGTCTCTCTTACTGGAAGGGCGCCTTTTCCCAAAAGCAATTTTAAGATCTCTCCACAGGTGTTCAATGGGATTTAGATCTGGACTCATTGCTGGCCACTTCCGAACTCTCCAGCGCTTTGTTGCCATCCATTTCTGGGTGCGTTTTGACGTATGTTTGGGGTCATTGTCCTGCTGGAAGACCCAAGATATCGGACGCAAACCCAGCTTTCTTACACTGGGCTCTATAGTGCGACCCAAAATCCTTTGGTAATCCTCAGATTTCATAATGCTTTGCACACATTCAAGGCACCCAGTGCCAGAGGCAGCAAAACAACCCCAAAACATCATTGAACCTCCACCATATTTCACTGTAGGTACTGTGTTCTTTTCTTTGTAGGCCTCATTCCGTTTTCGGTAAACAGCAGAATGATGTGCTTTACCAAAAAGCTCTATCTTGGTCTCATCTGTCCACAAGACGTTTTCCCAGAAGGATTTTGGCTTACTCAAGCACATTTTGGCAAACTGTAGTCTTGCTTTTTTATGTCTCTGTGTCAGCAGTGGGGTCCTCCGGGATCTCCTGCCATAGCGTTTCATTTCATTCTAATGTCGACAGATAGTTTGCGTTGACACTGATGCTCCCTGAGCCTGCAGGACAGCTTGAATTTCTTTGGAACTTGTTTGGGGCTGCTTATCCACCATCCAGACTATCCTGCGTTGCAACCTTTCATCAATTTTTCTCTTCCGTCCACCCACAGAGAGATTACCTACAGTGCCATGGGTGCAAACTTCTTGATAATGTTGGCCACTGTGGACAAAGGCAAATCTAGATCTCTGGAGATGGACTTGTAACCTTGAGATTGTAGATATTTTTCCACAATTTTGGTTCTCACGTCCTCAGACAGTTCTCTTCTCCTCTTTCTGTTGTCCATGCTTAGTGTGGCACACACAGACACACAATGCAAAGACTAAGTGAACTTCTCTCCTTTTTATCTGTTTTCGGGTATGATTTTTATATTGCCCACATATGTTACTTGCCCCTGGTGAGTTTACAGGAGCATCACATGCTTGAAACAATCTTAATTATCCAATTTTGAAAGGGTCTCAAGAATTTTGTCCAGCCCATTTTTGGAGTTTTGTGTGACATTATGTCCAATTTGCTTTTTTTCCTCCCTTTTTTTGTTTTGTTCCAATACACACAAAGGGAATAAACATGTGTATAGCAAAACATGTGTAACGCTCTTTTGCCGCTGGGGGCCGCCCCCGCTGGCACCTTCCAGCTGGGTTACACCTTCTTGCTTTACCTGTTGGTCCTGAGTTTCCGCATTTTGGGAATAAGGATACATAGTGTTGGCAGTGCCTCCACCTGTCTGGGCATCCATGGCATGGACTGTTTGCCCAGGCAGGAACCTAATAATAACAACTACACAGTGGTACAATAAACAATATAACTTGTATTGAAATGCAAGTGGCAGCATAAAAGGATTTCAGGTAATACAGTAGCTAACTAGACACACCAACTGCTCTCTAACCTCCCAGCCCAGGACCCTCCCAAACAACCTGGAACCACCCTGATCTTCGTCCTAATGACAGCGATGATGGGTACCAGTTGGTGCACATAAGAGATGGGGCCCTTTTAGCATAACGTAGCTGCCAGTACAGGAAAGGCTGTGGGTAAAATCCGCTCAGCAGCTGTGTGATTCTTAGTGTAAAGATGGATAGAATGCTGTCAGCGAGACAGAGAGAATAGATGCTCGTTACCGCACAACTTCAGTTGCTCACAGTCCCAGGAAGGCCTCTTGAACGTTGTAGCAATCTGCAGCCTCTGGATCAATTCTTCCCCACGCAGAATGCAGAATCTCCTCTGCCTGAAGTCAATGCCACCAGCAAATCCCTCTGCCTGCGGCCTCCTTAACACAGGGCCCCTCTTCAAACACACTTGCCTCCTGAACAGTCCAGCACAATATACAGCAGACCAAGGTACACTCTCCAGCACTGGATGCTGCTGATTCTCTGTGCTCCAGCTTGCACAGATCCTGGAAAATCTCTCTTATCTGACTGCTCACTTTCTTTGCTCACTTTGTTCTGCCCACGCTGCATGCATGCTTTTTACTTCCTGTTTCTTTTAGCTTGGGTCCTTCCTTTTTCCTGTAAGGGCATTCTGGGAGGTGTGGTCCATGAGTCCAATAAAGTATGTTCCCATACATATGCCTCTAGGGGGAGCCAGAGGACAAACAGCTGCAGTCCTCAGAGCCAAATTAAACACAGGACTACACATGTGTTACTGCAATACTTTTCTGTGAGAAATACTTGATTTTCTGTAAAAATGTCTGGGGTGCCAACAATTTCGGCCATAACTGTATGTGTATATATATATATATTATATATATATATACCAAACGACCTGGTACAGCACTCACCAAGACCTCAAAAAAACTTGCCTGGTGCAAAACAATCCTATGATATATATATTCGCAAAGCAGGATGCCCTCCAGGACTCATGTATAGAAAATGAAAAAAGGAACAACTGCGCTAATTTACATGTTTGTATACTTACACATTTCATATGTTTAATATTATATATTATTAACATTCTTATTATATATTTAATTAATATAATGAAGGTCTAAAGCAACTCAGGCGTGGGGCCCTTAAGTTGCCTCTGATGCCAGGATGCAAGGAGGTTTATTTTATGCGCAAGGGCTTAGCGCGTGAGGAGTTAGAGCGGGAACTTGTTAGGGCGAGGTTTCAGGAGCGTGTTCTGTGTCTCTGCGCCTTTTTCTCCTGAGGTAGACTGGTAAAGAAATCCCCACCCTACCTCCCCTTTTTTATTTGGTTATAGGGGGTGGTTTTGGGGGTTTGGTTGTTTAGGTTTTGGTTATTTCCCATTTGTCACAGCGGGGGCTTGTAGGCAGAGCTGGGGTAGGGGTTCCTTGATTTAGGTGGTATTTGGTAGATCAGATGGATGGGAGATGGGGCGGAGTTTTAGTTGGCTTGGTTTGGAGGAGGTATGGTGGTTGTGTGGGGTTCCCTGTCAGCACTGTCCATTTATCATTGTTATGTTAATTTATATTTGGTGGGGTTTGAGCTGTGGCCTATATATTTATTTATTTAAAGGATTTTACCAGGAAGGAGACATTGAGATTTCTCTCGTTTTCAAGTATATCCTGTTTATATATATAATAAATATATATTATTCCACAGTTTAACCCTTTCACTGCTGAGCCTTTTCCCACCTCTGTGCTGAGCTCATTTTTACCGGTTTCGCTCATCATGTTTAACCGCGTTTTGAAGGCTTATTTTAATATATGACCCAGACATATTATATATCGTTCTTTCCGGCAGACTGTGCAGATTCATAATATGTCATTATTATATGTATACGTTATGTCATGTCTGTATATTATAACAAAAAATGCAATAAAATTAGAATTTTCAATAATTTACAATGTGTAAAGTGGTTTTTTTTCACATTTTAAAATGCGATCGTTTGCGGTTATATTTTCTATGGGGTGCGCTTGTTAAAAAAATTAGAAATGCGGAATCGTTACTTTTTTTTGGGGAAAACTATGTGTTTTTTAGCAAACGCCCCCCATAGAAAAAATCGTTAGTGCAGCATCATTGTTCACATTATAATTGAAATGGGAACAATATTGTTGCACTAATAAATCTAAAAAAAATGGCGGGGGGGTGCCTGAAATAGACGTCATTGCGCATGCGCGATGACGCCTATCGTGCCCGCCGGGGTCCCGGAGGCTGGGCTGACATCGATGATGTCAGCCTGCACCGGGGGGCCGAGCGATCAGGCGGAATACCGGCTGATCGCGACTGCAAAGGGAGGACACGCTCAGCGCGTCCTCCGCAGCGAAGTACCAATGCGGTTGGACGCGCTGAGCGCGTCCACCGCATTGAAGCTGTTAAATATTCGTGTCTTTTGTGTGGTGTCTTTCTTGTCTCCTTGCGTACGTCCGGTCATAAGTAGGCAACTTATTATTATTATTATTCTTTATGTCCTATAACCCCCACATTTTCTGTTCGGCAGGTGATCTCCACCTGTCATCGGTCTACACACGCATGGCCAACTCTCGCCTCCAAAACTTCTCACGGGCAGCTCCGGTCCTGTGGAATGACTTGCCTCGCCCTATCAAACTCTCCCCTGATCTTCAGGCCTTCAAGAAATCCCTCAAAACCCATCTCTTTAGATTAGGGTACCGCATCACTGATGCAACTCATCCCTCTGCTCACCTACTCACACATGATTGAAGCCGCTTCTATGGCTCCACCATTCCCAAACCACTGGCACTAATGATCCTGCTATCTAGTGAAATTCCTCTTGTCTTCCTCAACCCCAATCTCTCTAGACTGTAAGCTCCTATGAGCAGGGCCCTCTACGCCTCTTGTTTCCATCTTATGTCCGTTTATCTCATTCCCTTTGGTTATTATAAAGCGCTGTGGAAACTGTTGGCGCTATATAAATGATGACAATAATAATAATTTTCTGCAGTGCGGTGCAAGGTAAGTAAACAAAGGGATAGGATATAATTACATATAAGTTAAGTGCTTGGCCAGTGATGCTTTAAGTAGAATGCAGCTTGAGTGAACTCGGACCTCTGCGTCGTCCCTCTCACCTGTAAGATCCTGATATTTTAAATATTAACTCTAAATTGAAGACTGAGAAGACATACCTGTGTTTGACCAGACGCCCACTTCACGGCACTTCCATTGATAAAAAGGGTGTCTCCATCAGGCTTTGCGGTATCATAGAGTCCCACTTTCTTTTGCCTCATTGTGCCATCTGCATTATCTTGCCAATTTACAACATCATACAGCGCAGGTGGGTCGCCATTTTTGTCGAAGAAAAGCTCCCTGCCATTGGTTAGCCTCAAACGTACATTCTGCATGTAGTACGACAGCTGTAAGTCAAGAAAAGGAGAGCTATATCATCTTTGTAAAATAATTATCTTTTTAATTCCTTGTATCTTAACCCCTTAGGGACCGGGCGGTTTTACACAAATCAGTCCTTTAGTGACCGCTGCTGTTTTAAGTTTCTGCGCTGTTCGTGTTTAGGTCACATTTTCCTCTTACTCGTTTATGCAACCCACACATATTATACACCGTTTTTCCCGCCATTAAATGGATTTTCTAAAAATACCATTATTTCCATCATATCGTATAATTTACTATAAAAAGCAATATGAAATATGATGAAACAATGGTAAAAACAAATTTTTGTCGTAATTTAATCCCCAAAATCTACAACCACCAAAAAAGACCCCGGCTAAATAGTTTCAAAATTTTCTCCCGAAAATAGAAATACCCAATTTTTACATGTCTTTGCTTATTAACCCCTTAACTGCTGAGCCAGCTCACCTATCTGCGCTGAGCTCATTCTGCCCGTTTTATGTTCATTTTATTTAGATGACAGCCTAGATCCTATTTAACTAAACCCCAAAGACAAAAATGATTTTTTTTAAAAAAACTTTTTTTTAAAAAAAAATATATGCGCTTCCCAGCAGTGTGTGGATTCATTTTCTGCATTAATTATACCGCAGAGAGGCGCTTCCCAGCAGTGTGTGGATTCATATGCTACATTAATTAAACTGCAGAGAGGTGCTTCCCAGCAGTGTGTGGATTCATATGCTGCATTAATTATACTGCAGAGAGGCGCTTCCCAGCAGTGTGCGGATTCATATGCTGCATTAATTATACAGCAGAGAGGCGCTTCCCAGCAGTGTGTGGATTCATATGCTGCATTAATTATACCGCAGAGAGGTGCTTCCCAGCAGTGTGTGGATTCATATGCTGCATTAATTATACCGCAGAGAGGCGCTTCCCAGCAGTGTGTGGATTCATATGCTGCATTAATTATACTGCAGAGAGGCGCTTCCCAGCAGTGTGTGGATTCATATGCTGCATTAATTATACTGCAGAGAGGCGCTTCCCAGCAGTGTGTAGATTCATATGCTGCATTAATTATACCAAGAGAGGCTCTTCCCAGCAGTGTGTGGATTCATATGCTGCATTAATTATACAGCAGAGAGGCGCTTCCCAGCAGTGTGTGGATTCATATGCTGCATTAATTATACTGCAGAGAGGCGCTTCCAGCAGTGTGTGGATTCATATGCTGCATTAATTATACTGCAGAGAGGCGCTTCCCAGCAGTGTGTGGATTCATATGCTGCATTAATTATACTGCAGAGAGGTGCTTCCCAGCAGTGTGTGGATTCATATGCTGCATTAATTATACTGCAGAGAGGTGCTTCTCGGCAGTGTGTAGATTCATATGCTGCATTAATTATACCACAGAGAGGCGCTTCCCAGCAGTGTGTGGATTCATATGCTGCATTAATTATACTGCAGAGAGGTGCTTCTCGGCAGTGTGTAGATTCATATGCTGCATTAATTATACCACAGAGAGGTGCTTCCCAGCAGTGTGTGGATTCATATGCTGCATTAATTATACTGCAGAGAGGTGCTTCTCGGCAGTGTGTGGATTCATATGCTGCATTAATTATACAGCAGAGAGGCGCTTCCCGCAGTGTGTGGATTCATATGCTGCATTAATTATACTGCAGAGAGGCGCTTCCCAGCAGTGTGTGGATTCATATGCTGCATTAATTATACTGCAGAGAGGCGCTTCCCAGCAGTGTGTGGATTCATATGCTGCATTAATTATACTGCAGAGAGGTGCTTCCCAGCAGTGTGTGGATTCATATGCTGCATTAATTATACCGCAGAGAGGCGCTTCCCAGCAGTGTGTGGATTCATATGCTGCATTAATTATACAGCAGAGAGGCGCTTCCCAGCAGTGTGTGGATTCATATGCTGCATTAATTATACTGCAGAGAGGCGCTTCCCAGCAGTGTGTGGATTCATATGCTGCATTAATTATACTGCAGAGAGGTGCTTCCCAGCAGTGTGTGGATTCATATGCTGCATTAATTATACTGCAGAGAGGTGCTTCCAGCAGTGTGTGGATTCATATGCTGCATTAATTATACTACAGAGAGGTGCTTCCAGCAGTGTGTGGATTCATATGCTGCATTAATATACCGCAGAGAGGCGCTTCCCAGCAGTGTGTGGATTCATATGCTACATTAATTATACCGCAGAGAGGCGCTTCCCAGCAGTGTGTGGATTCATATGCTGCATTAATTATACTGCAGAGAGGTGCTTCCCAGCAGTGTGTGGATTCATATGCTACATTAATTATACTGCAGAGAGGCGCTTCCCAGCTGTGCATGGATTCATATGCTGCATTGAAACCTATGGGTTAAAAAGCCTTATTTCTTTAAAAGAAGTTAGGAAATCTAAAATTTCACCCCAAAAATGCCTAAAAAATCCTACAAAAATAAATAAGTAAAGAAACTTTCATTTTATTGGTAGTATAAATATTGTATTGTACTATTTCCACTGATGGAAACAGAGACATCAACAAAGACATTGACAGAGGCAGTTAGAAACATTGACAGAAACACACACACAAAGAGTGATTTGAAGAATCAAAGACAAAGAAAGACATGGAGACACAAACACTAACAGAGACATTGACAGACACTGACTGGGAAAATGCAGAGACACTTATGGCAAGTGAACCAGAGACATTGACAGAGGCAGTTGCAAACATTGACAGAAACGTACACACAAAGAGTGATTGGAGGTATTAAAGAAAGACATAGAGACACTAAAACTAACAGAGACAGAGACATTGACAGATACTGACCGATACAGTAAACCTGTCAAAATGCAGAGACATTTATGGAAACAGAGACACTGACAGAGGCAATTAGAGACATTGCCAGAGAAACACACACAGACACAGAGATATGCACTATCAAAGCCAATGAAAGGCATTATCGTGCATGAGCGTATTGGGCCACTGCTCTCCCTCACTGTGACCTGGCACAGTGCACAGCTGGAGTGTCTTTCTGGAACGCAAAGCAAGTCCTTCACAAGAAGTAACTTTGTCTATGCTCCCCATGTGATTCAATAATTCAAGACACGACCCTGGGTTTTTGGACTTAATAAACATAATTTTGACATAGCATTATGTCCGGGGGAAAGACTTACCTGCCACGGTTTAAAGTTCTGAACATCGGTGCAGCCTTTCTCGATGAATGGCCCATTGTCCATCTGGCATGACTCCATGTCATGTAAAGATTTGGCAATAACATGAACTGCTGTGTAAATGTTGTATGCTGTGTTTAAGTTGGATGCACTCGAGTCACTACTAAGGATTCTGTCTGTACTCTCATATCCTGTACACAGTGTGGTGTTACCCAATGTACCTGTACCAGTCATGGAGTCAACAACTCTACAGCTAAAGGCGGTTTCCCAGAAAGTTTTAGCCCAAGGATCTTCATTTGTTTTGAATGGACGGTTACCATTAAGAAAGTCACCAAATCCTGGTATCGTTGTGCTGTGGAAGGAGAATCCGATCGATCCAGAGAGCAGTGAGGAATATCTGGCCACTGATAACAGATTGGAGATGGACCAAGCTTCGCTGGCCACAAAGACTTTTCCCATCACGTTCTGTCTCAGCATCTCGTCCAGAAGAAGGACTTTATCAGTATCTTTTACAAACGAAATGATCGCCTTGGCTGTGGATTCTTTGATGATTTTCGTCACGTAGGAAATGTGTTCCAGATCTTTACTTGTGATATATTCTGTAAACGCAACACAGGCCCCGCCCCTGAGGAGCTCCTGCTTGATAACTTGAATGCCTTGATATCCATAATCATCATCCACAGCCACTAACCCAACCCACGTCCAGCTATAGTGTAAAACCAGTTGGGCCAGGCCCTTGGATTGGAAGGCGTCACTGGGAACGGTCCTGAAGAAGGAGGGGAACTGAGTTTTGTCACTGAGGACTGAGCTGGTGGATGCAAAGCTAATCTAAAGTGAGAGACAAGATCATATCAAATTAGAACAATGATAATCTCTTGGTAAACAGATTTATACTAAGATCACTATAGCATAGTATCTGATCCCAGGTCTCCTCGAAGTGAGACCAAGGAGTACTGTAGTGTGTCGATAGAACCACCTGTGGAGATTTTTCTCAGCCTTGCCTAATGCCATGTCAATACATTCCTCTGCAGCTCTACTTTCGCTCAACATGTCAGAGCCAGGCAGCTAATGGTGGTGTATCGACTTTCTGCTCAAATAGTGGGATGACCAATTTATCTACATTGAGCATGCGTATGGCAACTGACTTTTTAAAGGTTGCGACTGAAAGTGGGGTGTGGTGGAGAAGACAGAAGGCTGGGGTAAAAGGAAGGGGTGGTTCCATTACTTTACAAAGGGTTATGGGTATTTGTTGCCAAATAGGCAGGCTTTTGGGACAAAACCACCAAATAAGCAGAAGGCCTGCACCTGCTGACCTGAATCTCCAATGAGTCGCACCCCCCCCCCCTTCTGTAAAATGCCTCAGTTTATCTGGGGTTTTATGCCAGCGAGTTTATAGTTAGCAGTTTCCTTTGGCTTGATCACTGACGAACAACCTTGTGCCAAAGTGCAAATGATCTCCCACTGATGGTCCTCAAACTAAAGTTGGAGGTTGTGTTCTAATTTTATGCAAAAGAGGGGGTTGGAGTGGCAGGGAATTGAGATTGGAGCAGGCCATAGAGAATCGAGAGGTTATGGGCAGGTAGGGTGCCCATATGGTTGATCAGTGCTGATAGTCCAGAATCCTGGATATCAACTGTTACATTCAGTACCTGGGGATATCGGTATAATCCCATCACTTGAGCATTGAGAACAGAGTACGACGAAGCTGAATGTCCGATGATCGAAGTCACAGGGGAAGCTTTCCTGCACAAGAAATTGGGAACACCTTCTTTTTGACCTGTCAGCATCTTCAGGGTGGCGTCCAGCTCTTGTTGCATCCCTGCACATGAGTCGTAGGCATGGAAGCCCAAAGTCAGGTTCGGAAGCAGAGCGGGGCTCCGGTTGATCTCGTCCAAAGCAAATTTAATGGCACAGAACACCAGAAATCTCAGATACCGAAAACTGAAGAGGGTAATGAGAAACATTAAAGTTATTTGAAGGAAATAATGAACTTTCTGCAAAAATATATCAACAGTTGGCATGTAGAGGCAAGTTAGAGATAGGAGCAGGAAAACCACAAAATAAGCAAGTATAATCACAACACAATGATGTCTCTTGGGGCTTCCAACCTTGGAACTCTTATCCCACCCAGTGGTGCCGGACAAAATTCCTACAGCCAGGTTCCCTAATGCCAACATCCCGACGGCCATTTTCCAGACAGAACAAGTGCCGGACATCCCAACTTCCCTACACGGCCAACTTCCAGACATCCATAATCCCAGCGGCTAACCCTAATAATAAAACCCCCTAACCCTAGGTTTAAGGAGGTTAGGGCTAGGTTTAGGGGGTTAGGGTTAGGGCTAGGTTTAGGGGGTTAGGGCTAGGTTTGGGGGTCAGGGTTAGGTTTAGGGGTTAGGGTTAGGGCTAGGTTTAGGGGGTTAGGGCTAGGTTTGGGGGGTTAGGGCTAGGTGTAGGGGTTAGGGCTAGGTTTAGGGGGTTAGGGCTAGATTTAGGAGGGTTAGGGTTAGGGCTATGTTTAGGGGTTAGGGCTAGGTTTAGGGGTTAGGGCAAGGTTTAGGGGTTAGGGTTAGGTTTAGGGGTTAGGTTTAGGGGGGTTTGGGTTAGGGCTAGATTTAGGGGGTTTGGGTTAGGGCTATGTTTAGGGGGTTAGGGTTAGGTTTAGGGGGTTAGGGCTAGGTTTAGGGGTTAGGGTTAGGGGGTTAGGGTTAGATTTAGGGGGTTAGGGCTAGGTTTAGGGGGTTAGGGTTAGGTTTAGGGAGGATTAGGGTTAGGGCTAAATTTAGGGGGGTTAGGGTTAGGGCTAGGTTTAGGGGGTAGGGTTAGGGCTAGGTTTAGGGGGTTAGGGAGTAGGGTTAGTGTTAGCCGCTGGGATTTTGGAAGTCTGGAAGTTGGCTGTCAGGGAGTTGTCTGTGTAGGGAAGTTGGCCGTGTAGGAAAGTTGGCCGTCAGGGAGTTGTCTGTGTAGGGAAATTGGCATTTGGGATTTTGGCATTAGGGAACCTGGTTGTTGGGATTAGGACACAAATCCCCAACCCAGTTAATCACGAGATTACCCCACTATTCATCTAAACCAATAATGTATTTGATCGTATCGTGCTGTAATCAGTGATGATATACCATATTCATTTTTGCTTATAACAATCAACTATAGCAACTGACCGGCACGTCAAGGTGCCCTTAAATCTCAGAGTTAAAAATTGCTTTGCACTACAAAATGTTAAAAGAGATCTTCCATAGCGAAAATATGTGCTAATTTTTTGCTTTTTGTTATCTGTATAAAGATAAATAATAATATTTACTTGTTCCAGGGACCTTGAAAGAAGATTTAAGGGGTTAGTCACTGACATTTCGGCGCACTTTGGGGAATCAAATTCTCTGACCCTGCGGTGAATTCTGCTTTCACCGCAATGTTTCCAGAGGGCAGGGAACGAACCCGAAAATCATCTGCAAAACCGCTGAAAATCCAACGAAAAATCTGTGAAAACGGCCGTCGACACAATCTGAAATTTCGGATAGATCCAATAACTGCCAATTAAACCCTGAACGCATCTGACGATTCGCAGCAAACCCACCGAACGTCTCAAAAAAGCCGACAATCCTCCGAACACAGCGCCGACCAGCCGCAGGGAAAAAACCGACAAGCCGAAGAATGGGGTTAATAGAGAAAAAAAAAACGATTGAAAGTATGAAATTTTAAACGCTGTTTGCAAAAAAAGCTACTGGACAAAAATGTCTGGAATTAACATATAAGGTCCTACAAATAACAGTAAAAAGATCTGTTAGAGGAAAAAAAAACGCTGTTGATAAGAAAACGGTAAAAAAAATTGACGAAAAAAATCCTGAAAAATGCCTAAAAGATCCTAGAAAACAGATAAATAGAGACTTTTTGCTGCAGATTAAAAGAATAAACGGTTCATTCGATTTTGAATAAAAATGGGAATATTTTGGGATTCGTCTGAATAAACCAGCCGAATGAAACCACTGAACATCAGGGCATTTCACTGACATTTCTCTGCTGTTCGCTGTCTCTGAATAGATTAACCATTGCTTCTCTATGGGGAATTTCACTGCCTTTAAACAGGCACTGTACTTGCCGGCACTTCACCAAAATTCGGCGACCTGCCTGCTCTCTGAATAGCCGAATGGCCACGAAAGTGCACCATAAGGGGAAGTTCCCTGTTCGGTGCAATTTCGGGGCCAGATCGGCTGTCTCTGAATAACCCCTTTAGTCCTAGAGCCGGAATGATAATCCTCCCATGGCCAGTAGTAAAACAGTATCTACAAATGTTAGAATGTTTACACTAACAAAATCTATTTCATTACATGTGTTAAGTGTTCTTTTGCTAATTGTTTATGTCTGAAGCCGTGTATTCAGCATTTCTAAAAAAGTATGTTACTATGAAGCTTGTTTTGTTTTGTTTATTACTCATGCCTAAGGCTGGGGTCAGACGAACGCAGTGCGAACGTGCGTTTAGCCGCACTTTATTACGGCCGTGGTAGCAGCAAATGACGTCCAACGCAGGCCCACACACGAAGTACGGCCGCACAACACAAGCGACAAACAAATGCATTTTTGCAAGAACGTCGAACCGCTAGTACTGACGAACAGAGTGCGCTGCATCCGCATAGCGGCGTGTGTGCGTGATTAGGAGACGCCAGATGCTGCTCATGTTCGGCCAACATGATGTCCAGACACCCAAAGTTTCCTGGTTTGGATCCGTAAACAATACGGCCGAAATTGCGCATCGTATGACCGCTATCGCGTCTTCCGTGAAAAGGTGCGTTTGGACGCATCAACGCACTTTTTTATGGTAGACGTGAAAAATGCGTTCGTCTGACCCTAGCCTTAGTCTCTGACCTTGCTACGGGAATGTTTTATATATACTCTGTTGATTTTCTGTCCACTAAGGTTAGGGTCAGACGAACGCATTTTTCGCGTCGTCTGTGAAAAGTGCGTTTGAACGAATGGACGTATTTTTTCCCGGAATACGCGATAGCGGTCATACGATGCGCATTTTCGGCCGTGATTTTGTACGGATCATCAATAAAACCCTTTTTGCGTCTGGACGTTATGTTGGCCGGACATTAGCAGCGTCTGACGTCTCCTAATCACGCAAACACGCCGCTATGCGGACGCAGCGCACTCTGTACGTCAGTACTAGCGGTATCACGTTCTCGAAAAAATGCGTTTGTTTGCCGCTTGCGTTGCGCGGCCGCACTTTCGCGCAGCCGTTCTTCGTATATTGCCCGTCATTTGCTGCTACTACGGCCGTGATAAAATGCGGCTGCACGCGCGTTCGCACTGCGTTCGCCTGACCCTAGCCTTATTCTTGAAACCAATAACAAATATTGGGAAAAGGAAGTATGTAATGTAAACTGGTTCACATCTTCATCTCTGAAAGACATATAACCAAGACACTGCTCTCTCAGAAGAGCTGTGAGAGATCCACGAGTTGAGACTGCCTCCTCTATGTGATCTCCAGTCTCTTCCGTGGAGCTGAGGACGTGGTCAAGCTCAGAGAGAGAAGAAGAAAGTCTGCAGGCAGCTGGACAGCCACCTGGGGGTAATAATTGATCTATCAGAGACTATAAATCCTATGACTCACAGCCCACCCGCATTCCGTACATCAAAAGCAATCAGCTATTCTTATCATATCTCAATCAGTACCGGCTGGGTGGAGTAGAGGTAACATCACTGCTCTGCGTGGAGAGAGCCTGTGGAGACATGGGTTCGATCCCAGCAAGAGCACCTCTCCAGTAAGTGACCTTGGACAAGACACCGAACAGGACATACTTGAAAACGAGATAAATCTCAATATATCCTTCCTGGTAAAATCCTTTCTCAAAAAAAATGTAAAGGGTCTCACAACGTCAGTGACCCCTCAATCAGTGGAGCCTAATTTGAGGGTTCCTCGAAGTGCCGGTTAGCTGTCACATTTGATTAATGAAGGAATAAATTGTATATGGTATAACATCACATCACATGATCACAGCATAATAAGATCAGTCATATCGTATACATTGCTACAGATTGGGTAGGCTCGGATGGTTTAAAATAAGCAAGTAGAATGGTAAACAGTAGGAAAGGTTGAGATGGATAAATATGGAGATGTCTACGTCTGGGGTCACACGAGTACAGAAATATCGTCCTTGTGAAGACCCCGTCTGCTGTCTATTGTAGTGGCTCAACGTGGAGGAAAATTGCACGCCCATTGTAGAGTACGTTAAAAGTACACACATTACATCAAGTGGTGATCCCAGCTGAGCCATCGTAACGCTATGATGCAAACTGGGATGGGGGGACACAATGGACGTACCTACAGGGTTATTCAAAGAGAATCGAAAAGTCACTGCACGTTCGGTGACTTTTTGTTCTCCTCAATTCGGTTCGATTTGGCGATCCCATTTCGGCACCACAGGGTCCCCGAATTGCAGGGAAAAGCCGCGGCAAACCTGACAAAAACTAACGCAAACCCAGCGAATGCACGCCGAAAACCCCCGGAAAACATCTGGATTAACCCCAAAGAAAACGCCGAAAAAAACCCGAGCAGGAGCCGATAACACGCAGCGCAGCCGCCGGGAAAAAGCCGACACCGCAGATGATTGGATGACAGTGAGTGAATAAATTAAAAAAACTAGAACAGAAACGGGGGGGTCCAAGTGGCGCAGGCTCTTAAGAGAGCAGTCAGCAGAATAGTGTAACGGTCTTGATTTGGTCAAATGGGACCTAAAGTGCAACAATGCTTAATGTATGATTGTCAACAATGCTTGATATGCGGTAAAAACCCTAATGGGTTTTAATAGAACTGCGTATACGACGAATAGTGCCTTCTACTGGAGGGTGGAGTAATAGCAATTGCTCTTGCAAAGGGCGTATGGAGCACTTATATGAGATACATAGGATATATATAAAGTGCTAGAAAAGTGCATAGAAGTGCATAAAAAAGTGCATACGTGCAAAAATATTATTAGGTTCTTGACAGGGTTATAACCTAGAATTTTGCGAGCGGAGGAGAGTTCAGTTCAGGCTGTATGCAATACAGGATAAATGTCCGCTGGGGTAATCCGGAGGTAATGGATGTTGTCCTAAGGTCCGGTCCTCACCTAGGTCCTATATGTGCTTCCAATTCCCAAATATCAGGGAGGAAGGAAGGGGAAGACAGAGAGAGAGAGAGGGGATTGCGCAATATTGCTTGATAATCGATCGAGTTGGTAATGACAAAGGGACACTTACAGTGTGCAGAGCCTTGATACCGGCTCTGGTGTGGAACGCCTTGGGCCTAATTGAGGGTGGCCTCTGCCCTTCTTTGGGGTTGTTCCTGGGTAACCCTTCGCTTTCCTTCTTTGCTGGTTGGCACGTTTATCTCAGGTATAAAAGGGAAAAAATCCTCATAGCGCGATATGCAGCTATTACTGAGATATAAATAAAATAGAGGTAGAGATGGCAAACTCACCGATGATGGAGCCTAGAATAACAGGCTCAGCTTGCGGGCAAGTGGTACGGCTATGGTGGGTACCTACACCTCTTTCTGCAGCGGGTGGTCTCCTGTTCTCCAGTGGATGGTTTCCTTGGGAGGAAGTAAGCTGGGTGCTTGTAGCCTGAAATACAGCTAGGGCTCCAGGTGCCAATTGCAAACAAATAAATAAATAAAAAGGAGATGGATGGTGGTCCAAATAAAATAATTTATTAACAGGGGATTACAAATAAAAAAGGGAGAATAGAGGGGGTTAACACAGAGTACGCGTTTCGGCTATCCAAAGTAGCCTTCTTCAGCTCAAAGTGCAAAAAGTGCAAAAAGTGCGAGAGAGAGGGAATACAAGACACTCCACGTGTGTTTGTTTATATAGAGTCCATGCTGGGTGAATTCCCGAGGTTACTTCCGGGTTCCGCGGTAGATGCGGTCACGTGACGTATGCCGCGTCATTACGTTTTGCGCGGCGGCCATTTTGGATATGCGTTCCACCGGCCGATATCCTGCGTTCCACCCGGCGGATTGTCCGGTGCGGAAGGGAAATTGCGGCAGTGGGTTGAGACTACTCCTACAGGGAATGTCCATAGGCACCAGCAGTAAAACTTATGGCAGAGAGCCTTATTACCGTTTGGTTACATAAACAATGGGACAAAATTGATAAAAAGCATGGATACAAAATAATAAATAATAAGAGGGATGGAGCATGCTCCTAAAACCGTTTAAGATAGAATGAACATGAACATAAGTGCAAATAGGGCAAGGGATTAAAGTGCGGCAGTGAGTGGGAACTGATCCTGCAGAGGAATACCCAAAAGCACCAGCAGTAAATTTATGGTTGAGGAGCCTAATTGCCATGCGATTATATAGACATGGGTACAATAGGACAAAATGGATAAAATTAAAAGGGATGGAGCATGCTGTTAAAACAGATTAACAACACATTGATGCAGAATAAAAAGAGGTATAGACATGAACATGAGTACAATGGTTAAAAAATATGACACATTGCTAAAGCAAATTATAGGCACAATGAGGTAAAAGGCATAATGCAATATTATGCGAAAAAATGGGGTATATAAATTGCGAGATACCCAATATCATGGGTCTTGATGCGAGGTCACAGAGGCAGTAAAAGTAGATAAAAAATTACAATGGGAATAAAAAACAGTAAAAATACAGTAAAAAATATATATAATACAATAAAAATACAATAACAATAAAAACAATACCATAAATGGATAAGAGAAGTTAAGGTGATGACAGATTGCAACATAGTATTGGAGGGAATACACGTATACATATAGGGTAAATGCAATGCACATATGCATTGCGCGATGCACTGGCGAAATGTGGGATGAGTAGTAGCCCATGAAGCGAATGTATAGGCAGAGATCGGTCGGTGATTAGTCGAGGAAGTGGCATAATTCGAAGTCAGCATTTAGTCCATATGGTTGGAGGGTACCCAAATTGAAGATCCAATTCATTTCTTCTTTTCCAATGGTCTTATCGAAATTGCCACCTCTCCATGGTATTTCGACTTTCTTGATCCCTATAAAAGATAGGCCTTCTGGATTCATGTTGTGAGTGTTCTTGAAGTGTAGCGGGACGCTGTGTTTTTCGTTCCCGTTCCGAATGCTCCTAATATGCTCTTGAATGCGTACACTCAGGGCTCTAGTTGTTCTTCCCACGTATCTCAAACCGCATGGACAGGTCAGCAAGTATATCACGTTCTTGGTAAAACAGGTAATGGCATCTTTTATCTTTATAGGCCCTGTTTTCCCATCTATTTGCGTTATGATCTGTTTCTTACTTCTGGTATTACGGCAATTGAGACAATTTCCACACTGGTGGAAACCGTTCTGTATGCCATAGTGATTGCTGCTTAAAGAGGTCTTCTTAGTATGTTTCTGTGCTATTTTCATTTTCAGGTTACCAGCTCCTCTGCAGATCATCCTAGGTTTTTCGGGTAGAATCTCTTTTAAAAGTGGGTCTTTCCTTAATATCGGCCAGTATTTCTTTATTAATTTCCTAATGGGTTGATTCTGGGCGTTGTACGAGAATATGAAGGGTACATCTGCTGCGAATTGGGTTTCTGTCTTGGGTTTTACCTTCAGTAGATTGGCACGTTCTATACTTCTGACTTCATTCCTAGTGTGTTCAAGCTTATCTTGATCATAGCCTTTTTCTAGGAAATCTGTTCTTAGTTTGTCTGACTGAATATCATAGGCGTCCAAATCCGTGCAGTTGCGTCTTACTCTCAGGAATTGGCTTTTAGGTATTCCATCGAGCCATTGTGGGAGATGACAGCTTGTGGTTTCAATGAAACTATTGACATCCACTTTCTTGAAGAATGTCTCAGTTTTAATTTTACCATCCTCGATGAAAATGCTTAAATCCAAAAAGTTGATCCGTTCATGGCTCCAGGTGGTAGTCAATACAATACCCCTTTCGTTCTTGTTGAGTTTCTCCAGAAACACCTCTAAGGTATGTATACCCCCCTTCCAGATGAGGAAAATATCATCGATATACCTCTTGTAGCAAACTAGGTTGTTTTGATGTTCAGATAGGAAGGATTCTTCCCAGAATGCCATAAATAAGTTCGCGTATGATGGGGCAAAACGACTTCCCATAGCGGTCCCATTGACTTGTAAATAAAAATCACCTTGAGAATAAAAATAATTATTTTCTAAAATTAGGCGTATTCCCTCCAGAATAAAAACAATTTGTTCGGGTTGCAATATCTCACCTTTCTTTAAAAAATGCTCGGTGGCCTCAAGTCCGTTTCTGTGTGGTATTATAGTGTATAGTGATTGGACATCACTTGTGACCAGAAGGAGGTCATCCTCCCATTTGATATAGTTTAAAATGTTTAAAATCTCTGTGGTATTCTTCAAATGTGCCGTAGTGTTGATCACAAAAGGCTGTAGTTGGTGATCTATGTATTCTGATAGTCTGCTGGATACAGACCCTATCCCGGAGATAATAGGTCTTCCTGGTGGTTTAAAAAGGTCCTTGTGTATTTTGGGGAGGAAATAAAACACGGGCATTTTCGGGTGTTCGATTTTCAGATACCTAAATTCCTGATCGTTCAGAATGCCCAATACATGTCCTTCTTCAAGATACTGGACGAATTTATCCTGTATGTCCTTTCCCGGGTTTTTGTTTAGTTTCTTATATGTATTCTCATCATTGAGGATTCTGTTGGATTCGTTTCTATAATACTCAGTTGACATAATGACCGTGCCTCCTCCTTTGTCCGCCGGTTTAATTTCAATTTTGTCATTAGATGCCAACTTCTTCAATACATCTCTTTCTTTACTTGTTAGGTTGTTTGATTTAGTTGGTGCCTTGAGTTTGCTCAGATCAGTCATTATCATCTCCTCAAATGTGTTGATTTCTTGTGAAATTAAGGATTTTGGGAAAAAGGTAGATTTTTCTTTCAAACTCGTATGATGGTAAAATTGAAAAGTGCTTGGTCTGTTAATGGGGTTCTTTAGAAAATATTTTTTGAGACACAGATTTTTCTTAAATTTCTGCAGATCTATGTACATGTCGAACAGGTTCATATGTTTAGTGGGGGCATACTTCATGCCTTTTTGTAGAACCTTTACTTCTATATCTGTGAGTGGAGTGTCTGTTAGATTAAAGATCCCTCCGTCCTGCTGTGTTTTTCCCTCCTCTTTCCTTCTTCTAATTCTCCTTCCTCTACATCCTCTTCTCGGTGGAGTCTTTTCCCCGGTGACCATCCTCTCCTCAAGGTGGTAGGATCCCTGTCTGTAGTTTGGGGGTGTATGTGAAAATCCCCTTGTTGTTGGGGATTCCTATGTGCATCAGTGTCCTGTCTTAATGTGTCGTATCGGTTTCTAGTAGGGATCGTGTAGATTGGTTGGTTATCGTGATAGTTCTCTCTCTTACTCTGATTCCTGTTCCAAGGTCCTCCATATGGGCCTTGGTATGCCCTGTTGGGTGGGCGATATTTGTTCAGGGGTCTATTCCTGTCGTACCTCGTTTCAGTGTGCTGAGGTGTTCCATAAGTGGGGTGTCCATTGTAGGACTGCTTGTGTTGATTATAACGCCTAATTGGTCTTTGCGGTAATGGTGTCCTTATGTGTGATTGTTGCCCTTGTGTGGGTGTGGAGGAGGGTAGTGTGTGAATTTGGTTGGTACGTCCCACATAGGTGTTTTATCGGCTCTGGGATGGAGATTTTCTATTACGTCTATTTGTTTCCACACATTACCGTTTTTATAGTCCTGAATGTCGCGTTGGTATTTCTTCCTTTTTCTTTCCTTGACCTCCTCATTTAATTTGTCAAGGTCCTTCTCTATTTTACCTAGGTAGTTGATGGTTTCTAGGTCGGATGATAGTCGTATTAGTTCTTCATGGTTCTTTTCAATACTTATATTGAGTTCTTTAAGGATTTCATTTCTCCTTTCTATTATTGTCTTCATACTATGTAACGAAAAGCCTTCTAACATCTTCTCCCATCTTTCTTGGAACACAATGTCATCAGTGTCTCCTGCTAGGTTTTTATGGAAACGGAGGCCTCTGGGTACCATGCTGTCTTTGGTGTACTTCTCGAGTGTTATGATATCCCATTTTGTTCTGATCTCTTTTTTGAGATCCTTCTCTAGTTGCCTTTTAACTGCATAGATATTGTTTGGTTTATAATCTTCGTTTTGAATACATAGGTCTCCAAATAAGTCATCATTGTTACATTTCCCAAATTTGGATCTGAAGTCCATTGTGGTGTTCGCTGCCTCTACACTGGTCGAGTGTTTGGTTACGGAACGTGTGGTGGAGGTTCAGTGGAGGCGCTGATAAATTGTGTGAGGTGATATAATTTATGTTGTGCAGCCAACAAGGATTATGACACAAAACCTCGACAAGAATGTGCGAAAAACTAGAACAGAAACGGGGGGGGGTCCAAGTGGCGCAGGCTCTTAAGAGAGCAGTCAGCAGAATAGTGTAACGGTCTTGATTTGGTCAAATGGGACCTAAAGTGCAACAATGCTTAATGTATGATTGTCAACAATGCTTGATATGCGGTAAAAAACCCTAATGGGTTTTAATAGAACTGCGTATACGACGAATAGTGCCTTCTACTGGAGGGTGGAGTAATAGCAATTGCTCTTGCAAAGGGCGTATGGAGCACTTATATGAGATACATGGGATATATATAAAGTGCTAGAAAAGTGCATAGAAGTGCATAAAAAAGTGCATACGTGCAAAAATATTATTAGGTTCTTGACAGGGTTATAACCTAGAATTTTGCGAGCGGGAGGAGAGTTCAGTTCAGGCTGTATGCAATACAGGATAAATGTCCGCTGGGGTAATCCGGAGGTAATGGATGTTGTCCTAAGGTCCGGTCCTCACCTAGGTCCTATATGTGCTTCCAATTCCCAAATATCAGGGAGGAAGGAAGGGGAAGACAGAGAGAGAGAGAGGGGATTGCGCAATATTGCTTGATAATCGATCGAGTTGGTAATGACAAAGGGACACTTACAGTGTGCAGAGCCTTGATACCGGCTCTGGTGTGGAACGCCTTGGGCCTAATTGAGGGTGGCCTCTGCCCTTCTTTGGGGTTGTTCCTGGGTAACCCTTCGCTTTCCTTCTTTGCTGGTTGGCACGTTTATCTCAGGTATAAAAGGGAAAAAATCCTCATAGCGCGATATGCAGCTATTACTGAGATATAAATAAAATAGAGGTAGAGATGGCAAACTCACCGATGATGGAGCCTAGAATAACAGGCTCAGCTTGCGGGCAAGTGGTACGGCTATGGTGGGTACCTACACCTCTTTCTGCAGCGGGTGGTCTCCTGTTCTCCAGTGGATGGTTTCCTTGGGAGGAAGTAAGCTGGGTGCTTGTAGCCTGAAATACAGCTAGGGCTCCAGGTGCCAATTGCAAACAAATAAATAAATAAAAAGGAGATGGATGGTGGTCCAAATAAAATAATTTATTAACAGGGGATTACAAATAAAAAAGGGAGAATAGAGGGGGTTAACACAGAGTACGCGTTTCGGCTATCCAAAGTAGCCTTCTTCAGCTCAAAGTGCAAAAAGTGCAAAAAGTGCGAGAGAGAGGGAATACAAACACTCCACGTGTGTTTGTTTATATAGAGTCCATGCTGGGTGAATTCCCGAGGTTACTTCCGGGTTCCGCGGTAGATGCGGTCACGTGACGTATGCCGCGTCATTACGTTTTGCGCGGCGGCCATTTTGGATATGCGTTCCACCGGCCGATATCCTGCGTTCCACCGGCGGATTGTCCGGTGCGGAAGGGAAATTGCGGCAGTGGGTTGAGACTACTCCTACAGGGAATGTCCATAGGCACCAGCAGTAAAACTTATGGCAGAGAGGCCTTATTACCGTTTGGTTACATAAACAATGGACAAAATTGATAAAAAGCATGGATACAAAATAATAAATAATAAGAGGGATGGAGCATGCTCCTAAAACCGTTTAAGATAGAATGAACATGAACATAAGTGCAAATAGGGCAAGGGATTAAAGTGCGGCAGTGAGTGGGAACTGATCCTGCAGAGGAATACCCAAAAGCACCAGCAGTAAATTTATGGTTGAGGAGCCTAATTGCCATGTGATTATATAGACATGGTACAATAGGACAAAATGGATAAAATTAAAAGGGATGGAGCATGCTGTTAAAACAGATTAACAACACATTGATGCAGAATAAAAAGAGGTATAGACATGAACATGAGTACAATGGTTAAAAATTATGACACATTGCTAAAGCAATTATAGGCACAATGAGGTAAAAGCATAATGCAATATTATGCGAAAAAATGGGGTATATAAATTGCGAGATACCCAATATCATGGGTCTTGATGCGAGGTCACAGAGGCAGTAAAAATAGATAAAAAATTACAATGGGAATAAAAAACAGTAAAAATACAGTAAAAAATATATATATAATACAATAAAAATACAATAACAATAAAAACAATATCATAAATGGATAAGAGAAGTTAAGGTGATGATAGATTGCAACATAGTATTGGAGGGAATACACGTATACATATAGGGTAAATGCAATGCACATATGCATTGCGCGATGCACTGGCGAAATGTGGGATGAGTAGTAGCCCATGAAGCGAATGTATAGGCAGAGATCGGTCGGTGATTCGTCCAGTATCTTGAAGAAGGACATGTATTGGCATTCTGAACGATCAGGAATTTAGGTATCTGAAAATCGAACACCCGAAAATGCCCGTGTTTTATTTCCTCCCCAAAATACACAAGGACCTTTTTAAACCACCAGGAAGACCTATTATCTCGGGATAGGGTCTGTATCCAGCAGACTATCAGAATACATAGATCACCAACTACAGCCTTTTGTGATCAACACTACGGCACATTTGAAGAATACCACAGAGATTTTAAACATTTTAAACTATATCAAATGGGAGGATGACCTCCTTCTGGTCACAAGTGATGTCCAATCACTATACACTATAATACCACACAGAAACGGACTTGAGGCCACCGAGCATTTTTTAAAGAAAGGTGAGATATTGCAACCCGAACAAATTGTTTTTATTCTGGAGGGAATACGCCTAATTTTAGAAAATAATTATTTTTATTCTCAAGGTGATTTTTATTTACAAGTCAATGGGACCGCTATGGGAAGTCGTTTTGCCCCATCATACGCGAACTTATTTATGGCATTCTGGGAAGAATCCTTCCTATCTGAACATCAAAACAACCTAGTTTGCTACAAGAGGTATATCGATGATATTTTCCTCATCTGGAAGGGGGTATACATACCTTAGAGGTGTTTCTGGAGAAACTCAACAAGAACGAAAGGGGTATTGTATTGACTACCACCTGGAGCCATGAACGGATCAACTTTTTGGATTTAAGCATTTTCATCGAGGATGGTAAAATTAAAACTGAGACATTCTTCAAGAAAGTGGATGTCAATAGTTTCATTGAAACCACAAGCTGTCATCTCCCACAATGGCTCGATGGAATACCTAAAAGCCAATTCCTGAGAGTAAGACGCAACTGCACGGATCTGGACGCCTATGATATTCAGTCAGACAAACTAAGAACAGATTTCCTAGAAAAAGGCTATGATCAAGATAAGCTTGAACACACTAGGAATGAAGTCAGAAGTATAGAACGTGCCAATCTACTGAAGGTAAAACCCAAGACAGAAACCCAATTCGCAGCAGATGTACCCTTCATATTCTCGTACAACGCCCAGAATCAACCCATTAGGAAATTAATAAAGAAATACTGGCCGATATTAAGGAAAGACCCACTTTTAAAAGAGATTCTACCCGAAAAACCTAGGATGATCTGCAGAGGAGCTGGTAACCTGAAAATGAAAATAGCACAGAAACATACTAAGAAGACCTCTTTAAGCAGCAATCACTATGGCATACAGAACGGTTTCCACCAGTGTGGAAATTGTCTCAATTGCCGTAATACCAGAAGTAAGAAACAGATCATAACGCAAATAGATGGGAAAACAGGGCCTATAAAGATAAAAGATGCCATTACCTGTTTTACCAAGAACGTGATATACTTGCTGACCTGTCCATGCGGTTTGAGATACGTGGGAAGAACAACTAGAGCCCTGAGTGTACGCATTCAAGAGCATATTAGGAGCATTCGGAACGGGAACGAAAAACACAGCGTCCCGCTACACTTCAAGAACACTCACAACATGAATCCAGAAGGCCTATCTTTTATAGGGATCAAGAAAGTCGAAATACCATGGAGAGGTGGCAATTTCGATAAGACCATTGGAAAAGAAGAAATGAATTGGATCTTCAATTTGGGTACCCTCCAACCATATGGACTAAATGCTGACTTCGAATTATGCCACTTCCTCGACTAATCACCGACCGATCTCTGCCTATACATTCGCTTCATGGGCTACTACTCATCCCACATTTCGCCAGTGCATCGCGCAATGCATATGTGCATTGCATTTACCCTATATGTATACGTGTATTCCCTCCAATACTATGTTGCAATCTATCATCACCTTAACTTCTCTTATCCATTTATGATATTGTTTTTATTGTTATTGTATTTTTATTGTATTATATATATTTTTTACTGTATTTTTACTGTTTTTTATTCCCATTGTAATTTTTTATCTATTTTTACTGCCTCTGTGACCTCGCATCAAGACCCATGATATTGGGTATCTCGCAATTTATATACCCCCATTTTTTCGCATAATATTGCATTATGCTTTTACCTCATTGTGCCTATAATTTGCTTTAGCAATGTGTCATAATTTTTAACCATTGTACTCATGTTCATGTCTATACCTCTTTTTATTCTGCATCAATGTGTTGTTAATCTGTTTTAACAGCATGCTCCATCCCTTTTAATTTTATCCATTTTGTCCTATTGTACCCATGTCTATATAATCACATGGCAATTAGGCTCCTCAACCATAAATTTACTGCTGGTGCTTTTGGGTATTCCTCTGCAGGATCAGTTCCCACTCACTGCCGCACTTTAATCCCTTGCCCTATTTGCACTTATGTTCATGTTCATTCTATCTTAAACGGTTTTAGGAACATGCTCCATCCCTCTTATTATTTATTATTTTGTATCCATGCTTTTTATCAATTTTGTCCCATTGTTTATGTAACCAAACGGTAATAAGGCCTCTCTGCCATAAGTTTTACTGCTGGTGCCTATGGACATTCCCTGTAGGAGTAGTCTCAACCCACTGCCGCAATTTCCCTTCCGCACCGGACAATCCGCCGGGTGGAACGCAGGATATCGGCCGGTGGAACGCATATCCAAAATGGCCGCCGCGCAAAACGTAATGACGCGGCATACGTCACGTGACCGCATCTACCGCGGAACCCGGAAGTAACCTCGGGAATTCACCCAGCATGGACTCTATATAAACAAACACACGTGGAGTGTCTTGTATTCCCTCTCTCTCGCACTTTTTGCACTTTTTGCACTTTGAGCTGAAGAAGGCTACTTTGGATAGCCGAAACGCGTACTCTGTGTTAACCCCCTCTATTCTCCCTTTTTTATTTGTAATCCCCTGTTAATAAATTATTTTATTTGGACCACCATCCATCTCCTTTTTATTTATTTATTTGTTTGCAATTGGCACCTGGAGCCCTAGCTGTATTTCAGGCTACAAGCACCCAGCTTACTTCCTCCCAAGGAAACCATCCACTGGAGAACAGGAGACCACCCGCTGCAGAAAGAGGTGTAGGTACCCACCATAGCCGTACCACTTGCCCGCAAGCTGAGCCTGTTATTCTAGGCTCCATCATCGGTGAGTTTGCCATCTCTACCTCTATTTTATTTATATCTCAGTAATAGCTGCATATCGCGCTATGAGGATTTTTTCCCTTTTATACCTGAGATAAACGTGCCAACCAGCAAAGAAGGAAAGCGAAGGGTTACCCAGGAACAACCCCAAAGAAGGGCAGAGGCCACCCTCAATTAGGCCCAAGGCGTTCCACACCAGAGCCGGTATCAAGGCTCTGCACACTGTAAGTGTCCCTTTGTCATTACCAACTCGATCGATTATCAAGCAATATTGCGCAATCCCCTCTCTCTCTCTCTGTCTTCCCCTTCCTTCCTCCCTGATATTTGGGAATTGGAAGCACATATAGGACCTAGGTGAGGACCGGACCTTAGGACAACATCCATTACCTCCGGATTACCCCAGCGGACATTTATCCTGTATTGCATACAGCCTGAACTGAACTCTCCTCCCGCTCGCAAAATTCTAGGTTATAACCCTGTCAAGAACCTAATAATATTTTTGCACGTATGCACTTTTTTATGCACTTCTATGCACTTTTCTAGCACTTTATATATATCCCATGTATCTCATATAAGTGCTCCATACGCCCTTTGCAAGAGCAATTGCTATTACTCCACCCTCCAGTAGAAGGCACTATTCGTCGTATACGCAGTTCTATTAAAACCCATTAGGGTTTTTACCGCATATCAAGCATTGTTGACAATCATACATTAAGCATTGTTGCACTTTAGGTCCCATTTGACCAAATCAAGACCGTTACACTATTCTGCTGACTGCTCTCTTAAGAGCCTGCGCCACTTGGACCCCCCCCCGTTTCTGTTCTAGTTTTTCGCACATTCTTGTCGAGGTTTTGTGTCATAATCCTTGTTGGCTGCACAACATAAATTATATCACCTCACACAATTTATCAGCGCCTCCACTGAACCTCCACCACAAATTAAAAAAACTGTTTGCTTGAATGTTTGAAAAGTGAAACACTGTTTGAAAAGAAACTACTGAGCGAAAATGTCTGAAATTTACATATAAGATCCAATGAATGATAATAAAGAGGGCTGTTACATAAAAAATAAGTAAAGTTTAAAAAAAAAAGGAATTTTTTTTAAAAAAAAACCCTGAAAAATGCTTAAAAGATCATAAAAAAATCTATAAATAAAGAGACTCTTTACTGCAGAATTTTATAATCAACGGTTTATTATTATTATTATTATTATTCTTTATTTATAAAGCGCCAGCATATTCCGCAGCGCTGTACAATAAGCACAGTATAGACAGGGTTACAATACATTGAACAACATTTGACAAACAGTACAGGAGGAGATGAGGGCCCTATTCCCGTAGGAACTCACAATCTAGGAGGGTTGGGGTTGGAAACAGGAGGAGAGGACTGTAAGGTGAGAGTGATTGATGGTTGCGTCAGTGAGTTGGGTGGTAGGCCTCCCTAAATAGGAATGTTTTCAGGAGCGTTTGAAGGAAGAGAAGTTAGGGGAAAGTCTGACAGCACGAGGGAGAGCGTTCCAGAGAGTGGGGGCTGCGCGTGAGAAATCCTGCAGTCTATCATGGGAAGAGGTGATGCGGGAAGAAGCTAGGCGCAGGTCACTGTTTGACCTTAGGGAGCGGGCTGGGGTGTATTTGGTGATTAGTGAGGACAGGTAGTGGGGAGCTGAGTTAGTGAGGCTTTTGTAGGTAAGGATAAGGATTTTGAACTTAATTCTGCAGTGGATGGGGAGCCAGTGAAGGGACTCGCAGAGGGGAGCGGCAGAGACAGAGCGGCGGGTGAGGTGAATTAGCCTGGCGGAGGCGTTCAGGATGGATTGTAGGGGGGAGAGGTGGGACAGAGGGAGGCCAGATAAGAGATTATTGCAATAGTCGAGTCGGGAGATTACCAGGGCGTGTATGAGTTGTTTTGTGGCGACAGCGGTAAGAAACGGTTTATTAGATATTGAATTAAAACGGGAATATTTTTAACATTGAAGCCTATGGGATTCTCCTGAATAAACCTGCCGAATGAAACCACTGAAAAGCAGGGCATTTCAGCAACTTTTCACTGCTGGTTTGCGTTCTCTGAATAGCGAAGCAGTGCTTTTTTATGGGGATTTCACTGCCCTCGAACAGGCTCCGTATGTTCAGGCAATTCACCAGGATTTGACGAATTGCCTGCTCTCTGAATAGCCGAATGGCCAAGAAAGGTAACTGAATGCTGATTTTCAGCGTTCGGCTTCCTTTCGGCAGTTAGTGTGCTCGTGTGGCCCCAGCCTAATGGAGCATAGTAACATTAAAGGGATATTCTGCACACCTGACCACTTTAGCTTTTTAAAGTGGTCAGGGTGTGTGGAGTATCCTCCCTAACCGCTCCCCTCCCAGGTCCCCGAACTGTTTAAATTGAGGAGTGAAGTGGAGAGATTCCTCCAAATCCCCTCACTGTAGGACCAGGAAGAGTTTTGAACTTCCTGGCTGTCAGTCACTATTTTGGTCACTCGAGCCGATGTCACAATCTCTGAGGCCCATCGTGTTAGCGCTGGGTCTCAAAGAAGCTGAGATGGATCGGGGCCGCGCATGCTCGCAGTTCCGATCCATCGTTCTGCACAAGCTCTACGGGACTTGCGTATATTATGTTTGGAAGTCCCGTGTCAGTGCACAATTTGCGTCCCCTACACTATGCAAGTAATGCAGGGAACGCATATTGTGCAGAAAAGACTCAGGGACTTCCGGGTTCAGGAGCCACTGAGCAGGAGTGGAGGAGCAGCGGGCAGCGAGGGAGTAGAGTGTTCCTTTAAGTTTGAGAATGTCAGGTTAGAAAATGGATTTCATGTGACAGATGGACTTACGTTTTACAAGGTTCCTGTTGAGGAGGTCCCGTAAATAGGATTTTGGTTCTGTCAATGTATTTATCAACATGAAGGGGCAGCACGGCACCAATTGATATATCCCCATCCTCAAACTGCCCAACCAAATCGAGTCCATGCAGTCTGCATCCCAGATCACTGTTTTGGAAGGCCGGCCATATGTAGGACAGGACGACGTGCCACACGGACCAGCAGAATGCTATTTCAACTCTCATGCTTACGGAGGGCATCAAAATGATATAATTGTATGAATTCCAGACTTGGCTCGTTTTGCAAGAAGACTCAATTTTATGGTGTCCTCTACAAGGTTTCGGTGAGACGTACACATCGCCGAGGCCATTTAAAACCTGTGAAAGACTGATAGTGACAGACAAATTTCATTAACAGAAAATTAGCAACCCAAGACTAATGTTCTATCTCTCCTCCACCTGCCTCTTCCATAAAGTCTAAAAAAGCTGTCATTGTCAATGTACAAGACCACCATCCATAAGCAAACGTTTGCTGACCTGCCCAAGATGGGAGGGAGAGTAGACGAGTACAACTGACAGG
>RXON01001613.1:0-13975 GCA_009667805.1 Leptobrachium leishanense
ACACACTTACCGAACCTTATTTCTGGCCTTATAGAGGGTATCCTGAAACCCTTAGTAACCAACACTGCCAGTTATATACAGGACACCACAGACTTTCTCAACAAACTCAGAGATATCCAGACACTATCGGCCGACACTATATTAGTTACTATGGATGTAGAATCCTATACAGTAACATCCCACACAAAGATGGAATCAATGCCTGTCTCCAATCTCTCTCCTCCCACAATACTCCACATAAATATAGCGGTGACATTATTACCAAGCTGATTGATTTATTCTCACACACACAACTGCTTCAGCTTCAACAACAACTGCTACCTACAAATGACTGGGACCGCTATGGGTAGTAAAATGTCACCACAATACGCCAATCTTTTCATGGCAGATCTAGAACAGAGGTTTCCTGAACACTCACCCTCACAAACCACACAAATATCTACGATACATTGATGATATTTTCAGCATATGGACAGAAGGAGAGGAACGCCTTCTAGACTTTCACAAGGCATTTAATACGTTCCACCCATTGATCAAACTCAAGATGGTATTTTCCAAGCACAGTGTGAGCTTCCTGGACTGTACCATATCAGCTGCCAATGGCACGCTGGCACTCATCTGTGTACAGGAAACCCACAGACAGGCCCAGCTACCTCCACAACACCAGCTTTCATCCCAACCACACCAAACAAGGCATCATCTATAGCCAGGCCATCAGGTACCACCGAATCTGCTCGGACACTGGGGACAGGGATAAACACCTGAGCAAACTGTCTGCATCATTCCAGCGGAAGGGCTACAAGGAAAGGACAATCTCTGAAAAAATCAAATCTGCCCTGAAAACACTGCGCGAACAGCTGTTGCGCTACAAAGAAAAGAAAAACACCACACGGATCCCTCTAGTTATTTTCTACAACCCAACTCTAGAGGGAATTCGCAAAATCAAAGATCTGCAGCCACTGGTCACAGAAGACCCTGCGCTCAAAGAAATATTCCCCACAGCCCCCCTTATTGGCATTCAGCAACCCCCAAACCTGAGGCGAAAAACTGGTCCGCAGCAAACTCGCTCAAGAACAGGATGACATAAAGAATGGGACCAAACGCTGTAACAAACCCCGCTGCAAACTGTGCCAACATATATGTGACAGCAGCACTGCGCGGCACAACAACGCCACTCACAACATCAAGGGATCATTCCTGTGCACGTCAGCAAATGGTGTATATGATCCAGTGCACGGCATGTAATAAGGGCTGCTATAATTGGTGAAACCAGCCTTAAACTAAATCTCAGGATGAACCAGCACAGACACTCCATCAGGAACCACCAGGAAAACACATATTGTACCCCAGTGGACATCACTTTAATCTAGCAGGCCACTCCATCCAAAACCTCAGAATCAAAATCCTCAAAGGACATTTTAAGATCACCGGGAACGCAAACATATGAAATGAAAATGATCACATATTTCAACAATATAAAACAAGGACTTAATATAGATTCGGGTTTTTCTAACCCACTATAATAACGTCACGTAATATTCATAATTCCTATTTTTCTGTGTCTTCCCCATACTCACTGTGTTTTTTTTTTTTTTTTTCTTCTTATTTCTTTCGTTCTGTCCTTTCACATTCCCTTTGAAGTGGACATGATTGCATCTTGCCTGAGACAATTAAGGTTTCCTTTTTCCTTTTTTTTATTCCCCCTCTGACCATGCCATTTGGCGATGTACAACATCTAACACCCCCAACTGTGAGCCCTATGACTGTCCCAATGTTTAATTCTATTATTCTGATCAGTTAGCTTCTATACCTGACGAAGGAGGAATCCTCTCGAAAGCTTGTACTTTAAAATGTAACGTTAGTCCAATAAAAAAAGGTATCACTACAGACTGCTATACTCGTGATTTTTGCATCTGGACTAACACGGCTAATATAATATATATATATATATATATATATATATTTGTGTTTATTATTGCAGAAGCCACCTGCACATCATAGCAATTCAAAGAATTGCATCCCAGAGCTCCTGTGCCACATTCCCCATATGCAGCAAGGAATTCTGGGTAGGATATGCAAATGACCCCTGTCTCACTTTTATGCATCCTGGATCTGTAATTACACACAGGGTTATCCAAAGAGATCCGAATTGCTTGAGAAAGGTAACCGGAACGCTGAAAATCATCGTTCGGTTACCTTTCCTGGCCATTCGGCTATCCAGAGAGCAGGCAATTCGCCAAATCCTGGCGAATTGCCTGCACATACGGTGCCTGTTCGATCCCTGTTCGAGGCAGTGAAATCCCCATGAAAAAGCACTGCTTCGGCTATTCAGAGAACACAAACCAGCAGTGAAAGGTTCCCGAAATGCCCTGCCATTCGGTGGTTTAATACGGCAAATTTATTCAGGAGAATCCCATAGGCTTCAATGTTAAAAATATTCCCGTTTTAATTCAATATCTAATAAACCATTCATTATAAAATTCTGCAGCAAAAAGTCTCTTTATTTATAGATTTTTTAGGATACTTTAAGCATTTTTCTTAATTTTTTTAAAAAAAAATAAAAGTCCGATTTTTTTTTTTTTTTTTTATTCAGTTCACTTATTTTTTTTGTAACAGCCCTCTTTATTATCATTCCCTGGACCCTCTGTGAAAATTTCAGACATTTTCGCTCAGTAGTTTCTTTGCAAACAGCGTTTCATTTTCCAGATTCATACAAATGGTTTTTCTAATTTATTCACTGCCTCCTCTATGTCACAGGTGCTTCGGCTCTGTGTGATTCGGCTCCTTTTCGGCTCCTGTTCGGCTTCTTCGAAGGTTAATCCAGATGTTTTTGCTTGTTTTCAGCGTGCATTCGGTGAGTTTTCGTCAGGTTTGCGGCAGCTTTTCCCTGCAATTCGGGGACCCTGTGTTGTTTGCTGAATTACACCGCAGGGTCACCGAAATGCAATCGGCAAAAGGAACCGAATTGAAGAGAACGAAAAGTCACCGAACGTGCGGTGACTTTTCGAATCTCTTTGGATAACCCTGACAGAACCCTAAAATCAATGCTATGCCAAACTATGGCTTTCTAGCAGAGATAAGGTTATGCAACTTGACTGGCGGGCCCTCTTTGACATCATCAGAGGGGGCCCATCGGCGGCCATATTTAAGTCCCTGCTCGCCGGTGGGCGAACACTCACTGAAACCCACAGAAACAACTGGATTAACCATGCCGGAAACACTGGAGAAACCCGAATAGCCGCCGAATACAGCGTAGAGCAGCCCCCAGAAAAAGCAGACACGCAGACGAACGAGTTTTTTTTAAAAAAAAAACAGTTTGCTTGAAAGTTTGAAAATTAAAATGTTTGCAAAAAACTACTGAATGAAAATGTCTGAAATTTACATATACAATCCTATGAATGATAAATGAAAAGGTCTGTTACAGAAAAAAGAAAAAACGATTTAAAAAAATAAATCCCAGTGCACTTAACAGGAAGCCAGCGGCACACTCTGTAAACGCCGCGGGGGGAGGGGTGGAAATATATATCCATGTTTGGGGTGCTGGGGGCAGTATTTATCCATGTTTGAGCTACTGGGGGGCAATATATATCCATGTGTGAGCTACTGGGGCAAATATATTCCATATTTGAGCTACTGGGGCAAATATATTCCATATTTGAGCTACTGGGGGCAAATATATTCATGTTTGAGCTACTGGGGGCAATATATATCCATGTTTGAGCTACTGGGGCAAATATATCCATTTTTGAGCTACTGGGGGCAATATATATCCATGTTTGAGCTACTGGGGGCAATATATATCCATGTTTGAGCTACTGGGGGCTATATATTCATGTTTGAGCTACTGAGGGCAATATATATTCATGTTTGAGCTACTGGGGCAATATATATCCATGTTTGAGCTACTGGGGGCAATATATATCCATGTTTGAGCTACTGGGGCAAATATATTCCATATTTGAGCTACTGGGGGCAAATATATTCATGTTTGAGCTACTGGGGGCAATATATATCCATGTTTGAGCTACTGGGGCAAATATATCCATGTTTGAGCTACTGGGGGCAATATATATTCATGTTTGAGCTACTGGGGCAATATATATTCATGTTTGAGCTGCTGGGGGCAGTATTTATACTTGTTTGAGCTACTGAGGGCAAATATATTGATGTTTGAGCTACTGGGGCAATATATATTCATGTTTGAGCTAATGGGGGAAAATATATTCATGTTTGAGCTACTGTGGGCAATATATATCCATGTTGGAGGTGCTGGGGCAGTATTTATCCAAGTTTGAGCTACTGAGGGCAATATATATTCATGTTTGAGCTACTGGGGGCAATAAATATTCATGTTTGAGCTACTGGGGGCAATTTATATCCATGTTTGAGGTGCTGGGGCAGTATTTATCCATGTTTCAGCTACTGGGGGCAGTATTTATCCATGTTTCAGCTACTGGGGGCAATATATGTCCATGTTTGAGCTACTGGGGCAGTATATATCCATGTTTGAGCTGGTGGGGGCAATACATATTCATGTTTGAGCTGCTGGGGCAATATATATCCATGTGTGAGCTGCTGGGGGCGATATATATCCATGTGTGAGCTGCACATTACTGTGGGTTTTATTGCTGTGGAGCTCTCTGATACGCTCATGCACTCTGCACATTACTGTGAGTTTTTTTGCTGTGCAGCTCTGTAATACGCTCATACACACTGCACATTCCATGGAGTTTTATTTCTGTGGAGCTCTGTAATGTGCAGTGTGTCAGGATTGTACAGTATCTGTTAAAGTGATCAGCAGTTTCCCACATTTTCCTCAGGGACTTTCTGTGCCGGGGTGCAGCCTTAGCTGCAATGAGTGGGTGATGGCTGCTGCAGCAGTGCGGTGGCCATCTGTAAGTATGGAGGGGGCACAATTCGCTGCTAGGTCCAAGTGGATTTTCAAAAAGGTTATTTTTAGGAGTTCAGAAATGAATTCTTTAGCACAATAATGTACATGTGGGTGTTGAGTTGTAGGGTGTGGGTTTTTTATGGGTGTGGCCTCCTGTGGGTGCATAACAAGGGGGGCCCCATTAGTTGTCAGTCCGCCCCTGAACCCACAGTAAGGTGCCTTGTGATTAGGCCTTAGGTCGGTACGGGCAGCAATCAGAGGCCAGAAGCGTGAGTAAGATTGTTCAAGGAGACGGGCAGGTCTCACACATGTGCATACATAGGGTAACATCGAATCGAACGAACGAACGCAAAATGAGATAAACTAGAGAATCGTCAGAGAAGCAAGCCAGGTCGAAATACGTATCAAGGTCCTCAGACAGAAATGGGTTGGCAACAAATCAATGAGTCTCAATAGCAAACAGGCGATGCGGGAAGTAAACTCAGGGCGACGAGGCAACTCCTCGCACCATGCTTTAAACCCGACATCTCCACGTAACCACACCAGGCCCTGCCCCCTCAGACGCCGCTCGGCAATCATGGAATGCTGGCACCGGACCCACAAGTGCCACAGAGCCACGTCTAGACCCCCTAGGGAGGGCAGCAGGGGCTGAGGACATAACACTTACAATCTAAGGGGGGCATGTTCCCGTGAGTTTACAACTTAAAAGGGGAAACAGGAGCCGCTCCGGTGAGTTTACAATCTAAGAAGATAAAGAGGAACCTGCTCCCGTGAGTGAGCTTACAATCTAAGAGGGAAGAGGAGCCTGCTCTAATAGATAAATTTCTTTGTAATGCACTGTCAGTTGCGTGCGCACCCACCACAGCTGCTTACTCAGCCCTCCCGTTGCAGACGGGACGGCGACGGACGCATTACAAATGCATTTATATAGAGAGATACTCTTGGATAGGACATTGAAAAGCAAATATGTGGACATGGATTCTGAGCTGGAAACAATAACAATAGACTGCCCTCCGGGCAGGCTTAATAACTAGTTTCTGGATAAATTAATCCATTAAAAAAAATAGATAAATTAAATCTTTAACGACCTCTTATTAACAGTATTAATAAATCCATATATAAAATACTGGAAGCCATATGGCATATCTGAAATCCATATACCGGACATTGAAATCCATGTCATTTACTGAAATATGTCATAGAATGAAATTCATATGCTCTATATTGAAATCTATATGTCATATAATGAAATCCATATGCTATGTAGTAAAATTCACATGATCTTGACTTTGCTCTGACCCTGACTCCTTCATTCTGTTCCCAGTGATTGAGTCTACTTTTGCAGGCAAAGGAAGCAGACCTATCCAGGGGAAAACTGTTGACTGGTGGGGCCCCCGGGCAAAAGGACAACATGGCGTTCCCTTGCGTTCCTAACACACACAAGCCATACCCACTAAACAGACCCACACGTACACCATTGTGTTAAAGAATTTATTTTTACACACCCATTTTCAACACAATGTTCTAAAAAATGAAGACACTATGGGCTCATTTACAATCTATGTGCTCATTGGCGTAGCGTGGGTTGTCAGCGCCCGGGGCCAGCCAAGAATTGTGCACCCCCCAACCTGTGGACACGTTATCGATATTGCCCCAGCTCTCACATGAATATTGCCCCAGCTCTCACATGAATATTGCCCCAGCCAGCTCTCACATGGATATTGCCCCAGCTCTCACATGGATATTGCCCCAGTTCTCACATGGATATTGCTCCAGCTCACACATGGATATTGCCCCAGCTCTCACATGGATATTGCCCCAGCTCTCACATGGATATTGCCCCAGCTCTCACATGAATATTGCCCCAGCCAGCTCTCACATGGATATTGCCCCAGCTCTCACATGGATATTGCCCCAGCCAGCTCTCACATGGATATTGCCCCAGCTCTCACATGGATATTGCTCCAGCTCACACATGGATATTGCCCCAGCTCTCACATGGATATGCCCCAGCTCTCACATGGATATTGCCCCAGCTCACACATGGATATGCCCCAGCTCACACAGGGATATTGCCCCAGCTCACACATGGATTTGCCCCAGCTCACACATGGATTTGCCCCAGCTCACACATGGATATGCCCCAGCTCATGGATTTGCCCCAGCTCATGGATTTGCCCCAGCTCACACATGGATATTGCCCCAGCTCATGGATATGCCCCAGCTCACACATGGATATTGCCCCAGCTCATGGATATGCCCCAGCTCACACATGAATATTGCCCCAGCCAGCTCTCACATGGATATTGCCCCAGCTCTCACATGGATATTGCCCCAGCTCTCACATGGATATAGCCCCAGCTCACACATGGATATTGCCCCAGCTCACACATGGATATTGCCCCAGCTCTCACATGGATATTGCCCCAGCTCACACATGGATATTGCCCCAGCTCACACATGGATATTGCCCCAGCTCACACATGGATTTGCCTCAGCTCACACATGGATTTGCCCCAGCTCACACATGGATTTGCCCCGGATCACACATGGATATGCCCCAGCTCATGGATTTGCACCAACTCACGGATTTGCCCCAGCTTACACATGGATATTGCCCCAGCTCATGGATATGCCCCAGCTCACACATGAATATTGCCCCAGCCAGCTCTCACATGGATATTTCCCCAGCTCTCACATGGATACTGCCCCAGCTCTCACATGGATATTGCCCCAGCTCACACATGGATATTGCCCCAGCTCACACATGGATATTGCCCCAGCTCTCACATGGATATTGCCCCAGCTCTCACATGAATATTGCCCTAGCCAGCTCTCACATGGATATTGCCCCAGCTCTCACATGGATATTGCCCCAGCTCACACATGGATATTGCCCAGCTCACACATGGATATTGCCCCAGCTCTCACATGGATATTGCCCCAGCTCTCACATGGATATTGCCCCAGCTCTCACATGGATATTGCCCCTGCTCTCACATGGATATTGCCCCAGCTCACACATGGATATTGCCCCAGCTCACACATGGATTTGCCCCAGCTCACACATGGATATGCCCCAGCTCATGGATTTGCCCCAGCTCACACATGGATATTGCCCCAGCTCATGGATATGCCCCAGCTCACAACATGGATATTGCCCCAGCTCATGGATATGCCCCAGCTCACACATGGATATTGCCCCAGCTCATGGATATGCCCCAGCTCACACTGAATATTGCCCCAGCCAGCTCTCACATGGATATTGCCCCAGCTCTCACATGGATAGTGCCCCAGCTCTCACATGAATATTGCCCCAGCCAGCTCTCACATGGAATTGCCCCAGCTCTCACATGGATTTGCCCCAGCTCACACATGGATATGCCCCAGCTCATGGATTTGCCCCAGCTCACACATGGATATTGCCCCAGCTCATGGATATGCCCCAGCTCACACATGAATATTGCCCCAGCTCATGGATATGCCCCAGCTCACACATGGATATTGCCCCAGCTCATGGATATGCCCCAGCTCACACATGAATATTGCCCCAGCCAGCTCTCACATGGATATTGCCCTAGCTCTCACATGGATAGTGCCCCAGCTCTCACATGAATATTGCCCCAGCCAGCTCTCACATGGATATTGCCCCAGCTCTCACATGGATATTTCCCCAGCTCTCACATGGATATTGCCCCAGCTCTCACATGGATATTGCCCCAGCTCACACATGGATATTGCCCAGCTCACACATGGATATTGCCCCAGCTCTCACATGGATATTGCCCCAGCTCTCACATGGATATTGCCCCTGCTCTCACATGGATATTGCCCCAGCTCACACATGGATATTGCCCCAGCTCTCACATGGATATTGCCCCAGCTCACACATGGATATTGCCCCAGCTCACACATGGATATTGCCCCAGCTCACACATGGATTTGCCCCAGCTCACACATGGATATGCCCCAGCTCATGGATTTGCCCCAGCTCACACATGGATATTGCCCCAGCTCATGGATATGCCCCAGCTCACACATGGATATTGCCCCAGCTCATAGATATGCCCCAGCTCACACATGAATATTGCCCCGGCCAGCTCTCACATGGATATTGCCCCAGCTCTCACATGGATAGTGCCCCAGCTCTCACACATGAATATTGCCCCAGCCAGCTCTCACATGGATATTGCCCCAGCTCTCACATGGATATTTCCCCAGCTCTCACATGGATATTGCCCCAGCTCTCACATGGATATTGCCCCAGCTCACACATGGATATTGCCCCAGCTCACACATGGATATTGCCCCAGCTCACACATGGATTTGCCCCAGCTCACACATGGATATGCCCCAGCTCACACATGGGTTTGCCCAAACTCACACATGGATTTGCCCCAGCTCATTGATTTGCCCCAGCTCATGGATTTGCCCCAGCTCACACATGGATTTGCCCCAGCTCTCACATGGATATTGCCCCAGCTCACACATGGATATTGCCCCAGCTCACACATGGATATTGCCCCAGCTCACACATGGATTTGCCCCAGCTCACACATGGATTATGCCCCAGCTCACTCACACCATGGGTTTGCCCAAACTCACACATGGATTTGCCCCAGCTCATTGATTTGCCCCAGCTCATGGATTTGCCCCAGCTCACACATGGATTTGCCCCAGCTCACACATGGATTTGCCCCCAGCATGGATATGCCCCTCTCTCACATGGATATGCCCCAGCTCTCACATGGATTTCCCCAGCTCATGGATTTGCCCCAGCTCCATGGATATACCCCAGCTCACACATGGATAATTGCCCCAGCTCATGGATATGCCCCAGCTCACACATGGATATTGCCCCAGCTCATGGATATGCCCCAGCTCACACATGAATATTGCCCCAGCCAGCTCTCACATGGATATTGCCCCAGCTCTCACATGGATATTGCCCCAGCTAACACATGATATTGCCCAGCTCTCACATGGATAGTGCCCCAGCTCTCACATGGATAGTGCCCCAGCTCTCACATGAATATTGCCCCAGCCAGCTCTCACATGGATATTGCCCCAGCTCTCACATGGATATTTCCCCAGCTCTCACATGGATATTTCCCCAGCTCTCACATGGATATTGCCCCAGCTCTCACATGGATATTGCCCCAGCTCACACATGGATATTGCCCCAGCTCCACATGGATATTGCCCCAGCTCTCACATGGATATTGCCCCAGCTCACACATGGATATTGCCCCAGCTCACACATGGATATGCCCAGCTCACACATGATATGCCCCAGCTCACACATGGAATATGCCCCAGCTCACACATGGATTTGCCCCAGCTCACACATGGATATGCCCCAGCTCACACATGGGTTGCCCAAACTCACACATGGATTTGCCCCAGCTCATTGATTTGCCCCAGCTCATGGATTTGCCCCAGCTCACACATGGATTTGCCCCAGCTCACACATGGATTTGCCCCAGCTCTCACATGGATATGCCCCAGCTCTCACATGGATTTGCCCCAGCTCATTTGATTTCCCCAGCTCATGGATTTGCCCCAGCTCACACATGGATTTGCCCCAGCTCACACATGGATTTGCCCCAGCTCACACATGGATATGCCCCAGCTCTCACATGGATATGCCCCAGCTCTCACATGGATATGCCCCAGCTCTCACATGGATTTGCCCCAGCTCATGGATTTGCCCCAGCTCATGGATATACCCCAGCTCACACATGGATATTGCCCCAGCTCATGGATATGCCCCAGCTCACACATGGATATTGCCCCAGCTCATGGATATGCCCCAGCTCACACATGAATATTGCCCCAGCCAGCTCTCACATGGATATTGCCCCAGCTCTCACATGGATATTGCCCCAGCTCTCACATGGATAGTGCCCCAGCTCTCACATGGATAGTGCCCCAGCTCTCACATGAATATTGCCCCAGCCAGCTCTCACATGGATATTGCACCAACTCTCACATGGATATTTCCCCAGCTCTCACATGGATATTTCCCCAGCTCTCACATGGATATTGCCCCAGCTCTCACATGGATATTGCCCCAGCTCACACATGGATATTGCCCCAGCTCACACATGGATATTGCCCCAGCTCTCACATGGATATTGCCCCAGCTCACACATGGATATTGCCCCAGCTCACACATGGATATGCCCAGCTCACACATGGATATGCCCCAGCTCCCACATGGATATTGCCCCAGCTCACACATGGATTTGCCCCAGCTCACACATGGATATGCCCCAGCTCACACATGGGTTTGCCCAAACTCACACATGGATTTGCCCCAGCTCATTGATTTGCCCCAGCTCATGGATTTGCCCCAGCTCACACATGGATTTGCCCCAGCTCACACATGGATTTGCCCCAGCTCACACATGGATATGCCCCAGCTCTCACATGGATATGCCCCAGCTCTCACATGGATTTGCCCCAGCTCATGGATTTGCCCCAGCTCACACATGGATTTGCCCCCAGCTCTCTCATGGATATGCCCCAGCTCTCTCATGGATATGCCCCAGCTCTCTCATGGATATGCCCCAGCTCTCACATGGATTTGCCCCAGCTCATGGATTTGCCCCAGCTCATGGATATACCCCAGCTCATGGATATACCCCAGCTCATGGATATACCCCCAGCTCATGGATTTGCCCCAGCTCATGAATATGCCCCAGCTCACACATGGATATACCCCCAGCTCATGGATATACCCCCAGCTCATGGATATACCCCCAGCTCATGGATTTGCCCCAGCTCTCAGCTGGATATTGCCCCAGCGGCAGCCAGCTCATACATGGATATTGCCTCAGCTCTGGATCCAGCAGGGGTTGGGGCCCAGATGCCGGGCAGCGGGAGTGCCTGCCCGGTCCTGAACAGCGTGCGAGTCTGTCCGTGTTGAAGGGGAGGCGGTGCAGTGGTGCGCAGGTCACGCGGTCGGGCCAGTCAGGTGGTACAGAGACTCACTACCACCTGATTAGCCGGACCACGTACCGGCTGCGCCTGCACGCAGCCGCATCCCCTTCAACACGGACGGACTCACTGTTCAGGACCGGGCAGGCACTCCCGCTGCCCGCCATCTGGGTCTCCTCAACCCGCGGGCCCCTCGGGCGGTGCCCGAGGGCCCGGCGGGTCAATCCAGGCCTCAAGTTTTAGGGGCGCAAATTTCTTTTGAAATTATGCGCCTCTAAGAAAACTGCGCCTGGGGCCACAGCCCCCCCCACGCTACGCCACTGTATGTGCTAAAACAGGGACGCTAGGGAGAATAAACTGCGCCTGCAGTTTTCTCCCTAGCACCCCCGTTTTAGCACGTGTCACATTCTTGGCACCTGCGGCCCTTCAGGGGGGGTCTGGACATCCGGCAGCATCGCTGGCTGGCCGGGTGCCAGGAGGTCCGACTGTTCGTCCTGCGTCTGGAGGGGCGTGGCTTGGCGTGGTGATGCGGAGCCGCCGGCCTTAAATGCAGGGCGCGAGAATCAGCTCGTTGCCCTGACGTGGAGTTATTCCCGCATTGGCTGGTGTATCCACTTTGAGTGTTTCACTTATTACTTGCACTGTTGCCGATCTGAGTTTGTATGAGGACCCTGCTTGTTATTCACCCGGACTGCCTTTTCAACCATTCTCCTTCTCATTTTGTTTATGTGCCTTCCACGCTCAATACTGTTTCAGAGTGTATGTTGCATTATTACCACGCTGATCCTGAATAGGGATGAGCCGAACATCCCCGAGTTCGGTTCGCATTCGAACTTTCCAAATGTTCGAATTCGAACTCTAACTCAATACAAGTCAATGGGGCTGAAAATTTGATTTTTAGAGTGCCCTCCAGAGGGCATATATGCTAGATATTTGCCATAGAAGGTGTATGGGGGTCCGGGTAGTGCCCTGGGGGACAGGAAACAAGGACAAAAAGTTTTTAAAAAAATGTTTTTAAAGGGTTAGAGAGTTTTCCATGAAATAAGGGTTAAAAATAAAAATAAATAAATAAATAAAAATAAAATTCCTTCAAATATCGTGCCTAGGAGGTCCCCATAACCTGCCCGTGAAATGGCTGATTTCTAGGATGTATAGAAACACTTAAAAACAACAAAATGACGTTTTAAATGACGGTAAATGCTTTCCTTTAATCTATCCATAAACAACTGCTTGGGGCGGCAGTCTGTATGAAAAGAGGAGACATTTTCGGACACGTAGAAAAAGTTTACAGATTTTTTGGCTAAATTATTGTGAAACTTATGCCGGCTTTGGGTGAAAGTAACAATAGGTGCTTTAAAATTGGTCCTTTAGCGTCGGCAACAGTGCCGTCACACAGTAACCCCTCTGAGGATGGGAATCTGATACAGGCGTCAGTGGCAGTGCACCCAAATATTGTGCTTTTGGTGCCAGGCCTGCAAGTACTATCATACAGTAACCCCTCTGTAGTAGTATTGTGGAAGAATGCAGGGGTGGACCTTGCGGTCCTATATTAAAAAGATATGCATCTGATAAAGGCGTTAGTGCACCCAGATATTGTGCTTTTGGTGCCAGACTGCCAGGCCAGCAAGTACTATCATACAGTAACTAGTGATGAGCCGAACACGCCCGAGTTCGGGTTCGCATTCCAAATGTTAGAATCCGAATCCGAACCCAATACAAGTCAATGGGGCTGAAAATTCGGTTTTTAGAGTGCCCTCCAGAGGGCATATATGCTAGATATTTGCCATAAAAGGTGTATGCGGGTCCGGGTAGTTCCCTGGGGGACAGGAAACAAGGACAAAAAGTTTTTAAAAAAATGTTTTTAAAAAGGACAGAGTTTTCCATGAAGTAAGGGTTAAAAATAAAATTGGTCCTTTAGCGTCGGCAACAGTGCCGTCACACCGTAACCCCTCTTAGGAATGGATATGAATCTGATACAGGCGTCAGTGGCAGTGCACCCAAATATTGTGCTTTTGGTGCCAGGCCTGCAAGTACTATCATACAGTATCCCCTCTGTCGTATTGTGGAAGAATGTAGGGGTGGACCATGTGGACCTATATTAAAAAGATATGATTCTGGTCAAGGCGTCAGTGCACCCAGATA
>RXON01001614.1:0-15154 GCA_009667805.1 Leptobrachium leishanense
GACTTAGATGATCTGCGAGAACAGCTGAATGAATTGCAAAGAACCAAGGTGATCCAAGAGTCCAGGAGTCCATACGCATCTCCAATAGTGATGGTCCGGAAGAAGAACGGTTCTGTCCGCCTATGCATAGACTACCGCACGTTGAACCGAAGAACCATCCCAGACCAATATGCTACTCCTCGGATAGAAGATGCCTTACAGTGTTTGTCTGGAGCGAAATGGTTTAGTGTACTAGACCTACGAAGCGGGTATCACCAGATACCAATGCATCCCGAAGACAAAGACAAAACTGCGTTCATCTGTCCACTGGGGTTCTTTGAATTTAACAGAATGCCTTGAGAGTCTAACTCAAGCTCCTGTCTTGGCCTACGCGGACCCTCACAAGCCGTATGAGTTACATGTGGATGCCAGCAGAGAAGGGCTAGGAGGAGTCCTGTATCAGGAGTATGGTGGATTGCTGAGGCCTGTAGCGTACGTGAGTCGGAGCCTTACGCCTTCAGAGAAGAACTACCTTACCCACAAGTTGGAGTTCCTAGCCTTAAAGTGGGCAGTGGTAGACAAGCTAAAGGACTATCTGTATGGAGCTGAGTTTGTGATAAAGACGGATAATAATCCGCTTACCTACATCCTCACTACTGCGAAACTGGACGCAACAGGACATCGGTGGTTGGCCGCTCTGTCAGGGTTTAGGTTCAGCCTGAAGTATCGCCCTGGGGTGAATAATCGAGATGCTGATGCTTTGTCGAGAAGACCCTACGCTGCAGAATGGACTCAATTAACTCCAGACGGGTCCAAGCTTTGTGTCAAGGAGCAGAGCGCCGGGTCAAGGGAGGATTGAAGCGGAGGCCATCGGAGTCATGGCTGCGGCTGTTCCTGAGTTCTACTGCAACCCTACCCAATTGAGAGATGAAAGTCTACCTACCTTTTCAAAACAGGACCTGAAAGCGGACCAGGCCAGAGACCCCTTAATTGCATTGACCATAAAGGCCCTAACTGCGAACCAGCGAGAAATTCTGCTGACCAATTCCCCGGATGGAGCCAGATTGGTCTACAAGGAGTGGGAACGGTTGAAGATGTTGGATGGGGTGGTCTACCGAAGGGGCCCCTCAACCAATGCTGAAGAGACTCAACAGCTATTCCTTCCCACTAAGCATAGAGAGAGTGTGCTGCAATCGTTACATGATGAGCATGGACATTTGGGTGCTGAAAGAACTTTTAAGCTGGTGCGAGACAGATTCTATTGGCCTTGCATGAGAGCTGAAGTGGAAAGTTACTGCCATTCCTGTCTGAGGTGTATTCAGAGGAAGACTCTACCAACCCGAACCGCTCCAATGAGCCATCTACAGAGTCAGGGACCCATGGATTTGGTGTGCATTGACTTCCTGTGCTTAGAGCCGGATGCTAGCGGGCAAGGGAATATTCTGATAGTGACTGATCATTTCACCCGTTACACCCAAGCCTTTTCCACGAAAGATCAACGCGCTCCGACAGTAGCCAAGGTTCTGATGAAAAGTTCTTTGTTCATACGGCCTGCCGAGGAGAATACACTCTGATCAGGGTAGAGACTTTGAAAGCCGACTTGTTGGACAATTGTTGGAACTGTTGGGAATCCAAAAGACCCGAACTACACCATATCACCCTCAAGGTGATGCTCAGCCTGAAAGGTTTAATCGCACGCTGCTGAACATGCTGGGGACTTTGTCGAACGTGGAGAAGCAGAGTTGGAGTCATCACATAGCTACTCTGGTGCATGCATATAACAGTACGGAGAGCGATGCAACTGGATACTCACCGTACCGTCTTATGTTCGGAAGGGAGGCTCGACTGCCGGTTGATTTGGCATTTGGGTTATCTCTAGACCAGACGTCAGTAGCTTCCCATAGAAACTACGTGGATAGACTTCGAAAGAATCTGGCTTCTGCGTTTGAACAGGCCCGTTTGACCTCAGGAAACAGGGAAAAAAGAAACAAAAGGAACTATGACTTGAAAGTTCGAATACAAGATCTACAACCCGGTGATAGGGTTCTATTGAAGAACTTGGGTGCTGCTGCGAGACACAAGTTGGCGGATAGGTGGAGTTCCCAGGTTTACATTGTCTGCAAACAACTGCCGGGTCTACCAGTGTATCAGATTCGCCCGGATGGAAAGGCTGGGCCTCTCAAGAACTGGCACCGGAATCATTTGTTACCTTTGAGAGAGGCGGTGAGGATGCCAGTTGGGGACGAACTGCCTCTGCCAAATCCGCCTGCTCCACGTTTGTCTCCTGTTACTCGGTCTCAACAGACCCGGGTTGTCGAAGAGAGCGAAAGAGACAGTGAGGAAGAGAGTTATTGTCTAGACTGGATGCGCTCACCGGAGCCTGAGGAGGTCGTCGTTGTTCCCGAGCGGTGGGAGAGTAACTTGAGGCCTGAAGCTCCTGAATTTCTGCTGGAAGTCCCTGAGACTGTTGAAATCCTGAAGCTCTTGAATTTCAGTTGGAAGTCCCTGAGGCTGTTGGAATCCCGGTAGCTCCGGAAGCTGAAGCTTATTCAGGTGATTATAGTTCTATGCCTTCACTGGAGGGATCATACTCTGAAGAAACGTCTGCTCCAGTGATAGAGAGAAGGATTGAGCCAACACCTATAGTACTTCACCTGAAGAGGAATTGATTGAGCAGAACCAAAGCGCTCTGTTCGACCGCCCCAACGACTCACCTACGACTCACCAGGACATAGCACTGAAGAGGCCATCACCACAGTGCAGAGGTTGCCCAAAGTGTCTGCTATGCTAGCTGAGGTAGCCCAAAATATGAATCAACTTGAGGAAGTGTTCCTAACCCACTACATGTATGCTGCTGAACCTGTACATGTTATGTAAACTGTATTCAAATATTGTGGAAATGTAATGTAACTGTTGTACCTCCTTGGAGAGACCCAAGAGTTCTAGGAGGGGGAGAGTGTAGCGCTGTGTTAAAATCTTGCTGCTGGCAGTACCTATTTTTGGCCACAAGATGGAGACAATCGCGATTAGAGACACTGGACATTGGGACTACGTTTCCTGGCATGCTTTGCAAACAGACACAGGAAGTGGGTGGGACACAGACGCTGTACATCCTGAGCCTCGTGGAAATAGCTGTCAGAGCGCGCGAGGGAACGAGAGAGAGCAGACGCAGTGCAAGACATCGCAGGAGGGCCTAGGCCAGAGCACGAGTGAGACCTGTCAGTTCCTTATCGGGTCATTCGGCCTAAAGAGAAGGAGACCTCCAAATTCCTGAGATTGCTGCAGATTAAAGAAGCCAAAGACCTGGAGTGAGGAGTTGCCGCGAGCTGATCGGATACGGAGAGCAGGCGGTGAGCGGGACAAGTCGTGGACAAGCAACAGAGAGTCAGACAACGGATCCGGCCGCTAGTATCCCCAGTCAAAATCGAGCGGAGAGACGTCCTGGGTCAGCGGAGCCTACAGCAACCGGTGGATGGGTGAGAGGCCTCAAGGCCGTATGTAATTAAGGAACACACTGCTGTTTTCTCTTTAAAGTCCACAGGGCCCAACTTGACTAGTCGAAGACATTCCTTAAGTAAATTCACTGGCCAGTTGAACAGTACCCGGGTACCACACACACATACACACCTTTTACATTCCGGGACTTAAACCTGTGCAGGACTCATTTTGTTACGAATCGGAACGGGAGTTAAAGTTACGTTCCGAATACATATTTTTTTCTTTTTCCGCTGCGCGTTTATCGTAATACGAAGAGATTGTATTTTGGGGTTCGCTACGTGTCTCTGTTTTTTCCGAACTATTGGGCAATTGCATATATTTTTCTGTTCGGCTGCGTATATTTTATTCTTCCGAAATACGAAGCCTCGTGTTTCGTTTCTTTTCCGCTACGCGTTTTACCGCAATACGAAAGTACTGTAATAATATCTGTGAATACCGTGTCTCAACATCCGCTTATTATTTTAGTAAACTATTTAAATGATAAAAACTCACAGCGGTGTTGGAGTATATTTATTCCCTAGTGCGGGGAGACTGACCCGTGGTTCATTTTCAGCGGCTCCTCCGGGAGTGAGCGCTACACGCTCATACAGAGTGTGCATTTCTGTGGGTTTTATTGCTGTGGTGCTCTGATATGCTCATACACACTGCACATTACTGTGCATTTTATTGCTGTGGAGCTCTGTGGTACATTCCTACACACTGCACATTTCTGTGGGTTTTATTGCTGTGGAGCTCTGTGATACGCTCATACACATCGCACTTTACTGTGAGTTTTATTGTTGTGCAGCTCTGCACATTTCTGTGGGTCTTATTGTTCAACCAATTAGACCAACCTAAGTGAACCAATTAGAGCGGCTGTGATCCAGTATACTTGACACGCGTGGCTGATCTTTGTAAAAATGATTGATTTTAAACATTTCATAATTTTATTTGATTATCTCTTAAAATAATAGATACATTTGAAATGATATACAAAACAACAAAATATACAACTAGGCACTTGGTATCCACTGTTAATATACAGAGAGGAAGAGGCGGAGCTCTAAGAGGAAAAGGTGGAGCCTAAAGAGGGTGGGGTTTCCCAGGAAGGGGTGTGGCCTTAACAGGAAGGGTGTGTCACATTTAAATTAGGGGGTGCACGAGTTTAGTCAGGCCTAGGGCAGCACAAAACCTAAATACACCACTGTGTACACCCAATCAAGTTTTGAAACCATCTGTATTGTTGTGTGCTCTAAGTTGTCTGTTGGTCTCGAAACCTTTGGAACTTAGTAGCAGTTCAGTTGTCCTTTTATACTCCTTGGCTTTGGAATATAAGTCTGAAAATACTGTGTATTTTGCTACCATCAAGCAGATATTTCTGTCCAACAGGATCTCAACCTCGCTGCTCTTGTGTGAGCGCTACAGCGCCCGTTACAGTTACCCTAATTAGGGGTGGGGTGATCAGTTACTGGATGTTTTCCACGAAGGATATATATTATTCTTTTGGAGGAATATGAAGATGTAGAACAGAAGAGCCAAATCTACGAACTGAATCCCAAAACAGCTGGATAAAAGGGCAGTACCACCAGCAATGCCATAGGTCTGCAGGGGATTGCAGACATTTAAAACAACTATTGTTTGGCAATAACTGGGCACGAGCCATTCTGTTAGGCGCCATATCGGCTCGGTAGATGAGTTTGTACAGTATTTCTCTGTAATTGGTGTAAGTAATACATCTCCTAGACCAGTGATGGCGAACCTATGGCACGCATGCCACAGCTGCAACGCAGGGCTGTCTTTGCTGGCACGCGAGCTATAAGTTCAGCAGAGTTTATTTCCAGGGATCGGCAAGTTGACTTCCCCCTGTTTGGTCTAACACTGCGCTTGCCTAGCTCACAACGCGCGGGACACACAGATCCAGGAAGGAGGGGCGTGGACACAGACTCAGGCCAGAGGGTGGTCGAGGACAGTAAGAAGCCCCGGACGGAGAATAGTGCGGGGGAAGACTGCCTGCTGACAGAGCTCTGTTAAACGCAGACTGGGCGTGGTGTGTGTCACCCTCAAGCTCCATCAGGATTTGCAGTCACTCCGTCTGCAGACTGCATGAAGCGAGGGGGGGTTGCATGGCTCACTCCCTGCCACCTTCATTATCCCCCCTATTCTTCCCCCTCCCTCTGTCTCCTCTCTCTCCCCCTCTGTCTCTCTCTCCTCTCTCTGTCTCTTTCTCTGTCTTTTTCTCTCTCTTTCTCTGTCTCTCTCTCTGCCTTTCTCTTTCTCTCTGTCTGTCTCTTTCTGTCTGTCTCTTTCTCTCTCTTTCTCTCTGCCTCTTTCTCTGTCTCTCTCTCTCTGCCTGTCTCTTTCTCTCTGTCTCCTTCTCTGTCTCTCTCTCTGCCTGTCTCTCTGCCTGTCTCTTTGTCTCTCTCTCTCTGCCTGTCTCTCTCTCTGCTTGTGTCTCTCTCTGCCTGTCTTTCTCTCTGTCTCTTTCTGCCTCTTTCTTTATCCCTGTCTTTTTCTCCCTGTCTCTCTGTCTTTCTCTTTGTCTCTCTCTCTCTGCCTGTCTCTCTCTCTGCTTGTGTCTCTCTCTGCCTGTCTCTTTCTCTCTGTCTCTTTCTGCCTCTTTCTTTCTCCCTGTCTTTTTCTCCCTGTCTCTCTGTCTTTCTCTTTGTCTCTCTCTCTCTGCCTGTCTCTATCTCTGCTTGTGTCTCTCTCTGCCTGTCTCTTTCTCTCTGTCTCTGTCTCCTTCTCTTTCTCTGTCTCCTGTCTCTTTCTGTCTCCTCTATTATTATTCTTTATTTATAAAGCACCAGCATATTCCGCAGCGCTGTACAATAGGCACAGTATAGACAGGGTTACAATACATTGAACAACATTTGACAAACAGTACAGGAGGAGATGAGGGCCCTATTCTCGTAGGAACTCACAATCTAGAAGGGTTGGGGTTGGAAACAGGAGGAGAGGACTGCAAGGTGAGAGTGATTGATGGTTGCGTAAGTGAGTTGGGTGGTAGGCTTCTCTAAATAGGAACATTTGAGGGAGCGTTTGAAGGAAGAGAAATTAGGGGAAAGTCTGACGGAACGAGGGATAGCGTTCCAGAGAATGGGGGCTGCGTGTGAGAAGTCCTGCAGTCTATCATGGGAAGAGGTGATGCAGGGAGACGCTAGGTGCAGGTCACTGTTTGACCTTAGGGAGCGGGCTGGGGTGTATTTGGTGATTAGTAAGGACAGGTAGTGGGGAGCTGAGTTAGTGAGGGTTTTGTAGGTCAGAGTAAGGATTTTAAATTGAATTCTGCAGTGGATGGGGAGCCAGTGAAGGGACTCGCAGAGGGGAGCGGCAGAGACAGAGCGGTGGGTGAGGTAGATTAGCCTGGCGGAGGCGTTCAATATGGATTGTAGGTGGGAGAGGCGAGAGAGTGGGAGGCCGGATAAGAGATTATTGCAATAGTCAAGTCGGGAGATTACCAGGGCATGGATTAGTTGTTTTGTGGTGACAGCGATAAGAAATGGTCGAATTCTGGAAATATTACGTAGTTGGTATACGCAGGAGGAAAGAGACTGGATGTGGGGGATGAAGGAAAGAGCAGAGTCAAGTGTAACTCCAAGACAGCGAACCTGGTTTGATGGGGAGATAGTGATACCCTCCACCATGATGGAAAAGTCAGGAGGTGGAGAGGCAATAGAAGGAGGAATTAGCAGAAGCTCAGTCTTAGACATGTTGATCTTTAGGTGGTGAGAGGCCAACCAGGAGGAGATGCCAGATAAACAGTCGCTGACTTTGGAAAGGACAGGGGGAGAGAGATCAGGGGTAGAGAGGTAGATCTGAGTGTCATCAGCATAGAGGTGGTAATTAAATAAAAGCCAAAGCTATTAATGATTTTGCCCAGGGAGGAGGTGTAGATGGAAAAGAGTAGAGGACCAAGGACAGAGCCTTGAGGTACACCAACAGATAGAGGCAATGAAAAGGAGGAGTTACCAGCAAAGGACACAGAGAAGGACCTGTTGGATGAATAGGAGTCAACCCAAGTGAGTGCATTGTCACAGAGACCAAGAGAGCTGAGGGTCTGCAGAAGGAGGGGGTGGTCAACAGTCTCAAAAGCAGCCGAAGGGTCAAGCAGGATGATGATAGAATAGTGTCCTTGTTTTTTAGCAGCTAGGAGGTCGTTGGTGACTTTGGTGAGGGCAGTTTCAGTTGAGTGTAGGGGACGGAAACCTGATTGCAGTGTGTCAAGTAGGGAATTGGAGGACAGGAAGAGGGAGAGGCGGTTGAAGACTAGTTTTTCTAAGAGCTTAGATGCGAAGGGACGCAGGGATACAGGGCGGTAGTTGGATGGAGAGTTGGGATCGAGGGATGGTTTCTTTAGTAAAGGGGTAACTAGCGCGTGTTTGAAGGTGGATGGGAAGGAGCCAGTGGAGAGAGTTAGGTTGAAGATGTGTGAGAGCAGGGGTGAGGGAGGAGGAGAGGGGAGGAATTGGATGTGAGGGAATGGGGTCAAGCGGGCACGTGGTGAGATGTGAGGAGGACAGTAAGGAAGTGACTTCCTCCTCAGTGGCTGGGAGGAAGCGGCAGAGGGTAGCAGAGGGGGCTTCTGGGAGTGGAGGTGGTAGATAACTATCTTGTGTTGGGATGTTGCTTCTGATAGTTAGAGTGTTATTGAGGAAGAAATCTGCCAGGTCTTCAGCACTGAAGGCAGATGAGGGGGGAGGTGCGGGTGGGTAGAGGAGGGTGTTGAAGGTGGACCAGAGTCGTTTAGGGTTGGAGGACAGTGTAGAAATAAGAGATGAGAAGAAGGATTGCTTGGCCAAGTGAAGGGCAGAGGTGTATGACCGTAGAATAAACTTGAAGTGAACAAAATCAGCTTCAGAGTGGGATTTCCTTGAGGCACGCTCTGCAGTGCGGGAGCATCTTTGCAGGTAGCGTGTCTGGAGGGTGTGCCAGGGTTGAAGCTGGCAGCGTGGGGCCTTACAGAGTCAAAGAGGAGCAATTGTGTCTAAAGCCGAGATAAGTATGGTGTTGTAGTGATTAGCGGCAGTATCAGGGCAGGTGAAGGATGAGGTGTGAGGGAGGTGGTGAAGTAGATTGGAGAATTGATGGGGATCCACAGCCTGTAGATTTCTGCGAGTGTGTGTGTGCGGGGTGGGGGAGCAGGGTGTTTTGGAAGTCCAGATAGGTTTAAAGAGAGAAGGTGGTGGTCAGAGATGGGGAAAGGGCGACAGGTGAACTCAGAAACAGAGCAGAGGTTGGAAAAGACAAGGTCAATAGAGTGACCATCGCGGTGGGTAGGGAGGAGGGAGGCTTGCGTGAGTCCAAGGGAGGACATGAGTGAAAGAAGTTTGGCGCAGCAGGGGCAGAAGGATCATCAATGGGAATGTTGAAGTCCCCGAGAATTAGGCATGGAAGATTAGAAGACAGGAAGTGAGAAAGCCAGGTAGCAAAGTGGTCAAAGAACTGGGAGGTTGGTACCAGTGGGCGGTAGATGACTGCCACCCTGAGAGCCAGGGGAGAGAACAGGCGGAAGCAGTGTGTCTCGAAGGAGGAGAAGGAGAGGGATGGGGGTGGTGGGAGATGCTGGTAGGTGCAGGTGGGAGAGAGCAGGATGCCGACCCCGACACCATTTTTCTCTCACCCGGTCTGAGGGTATGGCTCAAGTGTAGACCACCATGTGAGAGAGCAGCAACGGAGGCTGTGTCAGAGGGAATTAGCCAGGTTTCAGTTAAAGCTAGGAGGTTGAAGGAGTTTGAAAGGAAGAGGTCATGGATGGCTGTGAGTTTGTTGCGCACAGACCGAGCGTTCCAGAGGGCGCAGGAAAAAGAGGACAGGCACTGAGGGTTTATGGGAATGAGGTTGCTGGGCTTGCAGGGAGTTGATTTATGTGCGATGGAGATAGGATGAGAGGGAAGTATTGGATGTGTTGTGGGGCCAGGGTTAGGGGATATGTCACCTGCATAGAGTAACAGCAGGAGAGTGAAAAAGAGAAGGTGGGAATGGGATTTGTGGGATTGGGAGTGATTAGCAGCACGAGAGTTAGAGGGAGACCATGTTCTGAGTAAACAAAGGAGCTCATGTGAGGCCTTCATGTGGGAAGAGAGGAGGGAGGGAGAGATGCAGATAGTGTAGGGGTCGGTGGTAGAGGGGCAGGAGTTCCATTTAAGGAGAAAGGTAGAAGTAAAGAGTAGAAGGGTGAGAGAAAGCATAATCTAGCAGTCTGTTTACCCGATGTAAAATGTGGGCCTTGCAGTTCCTTCCTCCAGTTTTGAAACTCCAGAAAGGCAATTCCACTGCCACTTTGGATGGTCACTTAGTGATGGTCACCCGAGCCAAGGCTCCAGAGCCAGCCCTTGCTGTTATATGGAGGAGACTCTCTCCATCTGTCTCCTTCTATCTCTGTCTCTCTCTGCTTGCTCTGTCTCTTTCTCTCTGCCTGTCTCTTTCTCTTAGTCTCTTTTTGTCTCTTTCTGTCTGCCTGTCTCTTTCTCTCTGTCTCTTTCTCCTATCTCTTTCTCTCTCTGTCTCTCTGCCTGTCTCTTTCTCTCTGTCTTTCTCTTTGCCTGACTCTTTCTCTCTGTCTTTCTGTCTGCATGTCTATTTCTCTGTCTCTTTCTCTCTGCCTGTCTCTTTTTCTCTTTCTCTCTGTCTCTTTCTCTCTGTCCGTCTCCTCTTTCTGTCTCCTTCTGTCTCCTCTTTATTTCTTTCTCTCTTTCTGTCTCTTTCTTTGTCTATCTCGTTATCTCTGTCTCCTGTCTCTTTCTGTCTCCTCTCTCCGTCTCTGTCTCCTTCTCTCCCTCTGTCTCCTTCTCTGTCCATCTCCTTCTCTCCCTGTCTCCTTCTGTCCCTGTCTCTGTCTCCTTCTCTCCCTGTCAATTCAATTCAATTCAATTCAAATAAGCTTTATTGACAGGACCAAATACATTTTAGCATTGCCAAAGTATATGGGGAGGTTATATGGGGTGGGGGGGGGGGGTAGTGGGACATATATGGGGGGAATGGGCAAGTCCATGAATAATGTGGATAATCTGAAGGGGAAGGGGGCGAGTCCGTGTTGGGGATTTATGAGTCCGGGATCTCTCATGTTCCTCTCAGTCTGTGACATTCTTTGACGTATTGTGCAGATATTTTTACCACCGTCTGCTCTTCTCCCAGAATGATGTGGAGTTTCCTCGTCTCTTCTATAGAGGTGAAGTCCGGGATGAGAGCAGAGAGTCTCTGGAAGTGAGTGTCCCTCAGTGTTGAGTACTTGGGGCACTGTAGGAGGAAGTGGACTTCATCTTCCAGGACCCCCTGGTCACAACGCTGACACAGTCAACTCTCCCTGGGCTTGTAGAAACATAGAAAAAATGTCGGCAGATAAGAACCTTTTGACCCATCTAGTCTGCCTAATTACATGGATACTTTACCTGGATTTATCTAAATGTATCTAAATTGTAGGTCTGTCTATGCTGCCCTGATTCAATTTCCAGGCTGTGGGCGCTCAGTCTGTACCGGCTCAGGATTTGTCTGTCCTTGGGGTCTTGTAGTACCTCCAGGTATGGGGTCAGTTTGTAATCCCTCTGTAATGATTGGTAAATGGTGAGTTTCTGGGAGTTTGCTATATCATGTCTCCATTCTCTCATATAGTTTTCCCTGGAATGATTAATTAGGGCCTTTATTTGATATTTTGTCAGGTTGTATTCATGGGGGCTTTGGATGAACCGGGTGGATATGAGTTGTTGCAGCCCACATGGTTTGGGGTGGTCCTTGTTGGCCAGTAGGGCTTTATGGTGGTATGAGTTGAGGCTGCTGATTTTTAGGTGGTCCCAGTATGATAGCGCCCTCTTCTGTATGGCAAGACGTAAGGGGAGTCTGCCCAGCTCAGCCTGGCAAGCATTGTTAGAGGTGCACTGATGGACTTGGAGGAGATGCTTGCAGAATTCCAGATGGAATATTTCTGTTGGTGTCCCATTTGGGTTGGTCTGGGTAGGTGATGGGGCCCCATACTTCACTGCCATAAAGGAGGATTGGAGTGATGACGCTATCAAAGATTTTAAGCCAGACTCTTACGGGCGGATTTAGTTTGTAGAGTTTTCTCCTGATGGCATAGAAGGTTCTACACGCCTTGTCTCTTAGGGCCTCTATGGCTGGTTTGAAACTTGCCGATCGGTTTGTTTCTAGGCCGAGGTATGTATAGCTTATGGCTTCATCAAGAGTGCAGTCATTAAGTGTGAAAGAGGAACTCTTGGTTTTTGTGTTCTTCCTTTGGAAAACCATGACCTTTATTTTCTTTTGGTTGATGGGTAGTGGCCATACCGCATTGTATTTTTCCAGCATTTCCAGGCTGTCTTGTAGACCTCTCTCTGTTGGTGACAGTAGTAGGAGGTCATCTGCATACAACAGGAACTTCATCTCGGTGTCATGTATAGTTAGTCCTGGTGCACTGCTGAGGAGGATTCTAGAGCTTCAGCCAGTCCATTGATGTAGATGTTAAAGAGGGTTGGACTTAAACTGCAGCCTTGTCTGACTCCACGAGCCTGCCGGAAGTACTCTGTTCTCTTCCCATTCACCTTTATGCTGCAGAAGTTCTCATTATATGAGCTCTTGATGACGTCATATGTGTTCACTCCTATTCCACTCTCCAGTAGTTTGAGGAACAGGCCTGGTGCCACACTGAGTCAAAGGCCTTCTTAAAGTCCACAGAGCAGGCAAATATTTCCCCATGTTTTGTATTGTGGACATGGTTCTTGATAAGACTGTGCAGGGTGTAGATGTGATCTGTAGTGCGATGGTTTGGCATGAACCCCGTTTGGCGTCTGTTGAGGACGTTATGCTGTGTCAGGAAGCTGAGGATTCTTTTGTTCACAATGCTATTGAACAGTTTTCCCAGTGTGCTGCTGACACATATCCCTCTGTAGTTGGCTGGATCATACTGGTCTCCACTCTTATGGATGGGTGTTATGAGACCATGGTTCCATACTTGAGGGTAGAATCCAACACTCAGGACCAGGTTGAAAACTCCACAGATTGAGATGTGTACTTCTGGAGAGCCGTGTTTAATCATCTCTGGAAGAATTCCATCCATCCCGCTGGCTTTTTTACTTTGCAGATCTTGATTTTTTTCTACTACTTATTGGGGTGTAATGGGTGTATCTAACGGGTTTTGGAAAGTCTTGATTTTTTCCTCCAGTTCATGTAGTCTTCTGATGATGTGTTCCTGTTCCACAGTTAGCTCCTCTATTTTGAATGTCTTTGTACAGGCTCTTGAAGTAGTTGAGCCAGATGTTGCCATTTTGGATGTGGAGGTGTTTTTTGTTGGATCCTGAGCCGATTTGATTCCAGGTTTCCCAGAAAGAGTTTTCCTGAAGAGCCTCTTCCAGTTGTTGAAGGTTTTTGGAGATGAATTTTTTTTTTTTTTAAGGATTTGTTTATAGTTTTTCTGCAGGACACCATGAGTGATCCTCAGGTCGATGTTGTCGGGGTCTCTGTGTTTTTTATTTGAGATTGTTCGTAGTTTGCTTCTTAGTGTTCTGCATTCTTTGTCAAACCATTTATTGGGTTGTTTATTGGATGATTTCTTGAAGTTGACTTTTTAATGTTGGAGGTCTCTGCGATGGTGTGTAGTATGCTGTGGAGGTCCTTTGCTGCTCGGTTCACCCCCTGGGGACTTTGTTAGCTGATCTTTGATGTCGGGTCTTTTGATGACCTCTCTGTAGGCTATGGTAGACTGTCTGGTCCATTTGAATGATGGTGGGAGGTTGTACAGTCCACTCTGATGGGGTTTTGAGGATGGTTTGTTTGAGGATTTAATATAAAGCAGTAGTTGGCTGTGGTCTGACAGGTGTGTTTGTGGGGTGATGGTGAAGGCGTTGATGTGAGTGGAGTTCATATCTGTGATTGCATAGTCTACCACACTGTTTCCTTCATGGGAGCTTAATGTAAACCTTCCCAGAGAGTCTCCCTTGGTGCGGCTATTAAGGATGTAGAGCCCGAGACTCCGACCCAAATTCAGCAATTTTCTTCCACTCTTGTTGGTTGTATTGTCATAGCTGTTTCTTTGCATCTGTATTGACTCCTGACAGTAGTTTGCGACTCCCAAAATGTATGTGTTCCCATCTGAGGTCACAGTCCTTTTCTCTTCCTGTCCTGTCGTTAAGGTCTCCATAGAGAAGCACGTGTCCTAGGGACTGGAAGTGACTGGCCTCACTCTGTACAACCTCATAGGTATCTATTTTGGAGTATGGAGACTCTGGTGGTGCAATGTAAGCTGCACATAGGAAGATGTCTGACTGAGAGGTGAGGATGGAGCTACTTATTTTTATCCAGATGTGGCTCTCTCCTTTCTTGATTGCTTTGATGTTCTCGTGTTGCTCCTCCTCATACCAGATTAATATTCCTCCTGAATAGCGACCCTGTTTGATGCTTTTATCCTTCTGGGCGGGCATGGAAAATTCTCTGTAGCCAATAGGTGTTTGTGAGTCATCCTGTGCCCGGCTCAATGTTTCCAGCAGGATTTGTATGTCCACGTTGTGCAGTCTATGTTTGAAATCTGGATCGTTTACTTTGGATCCAAAAGGCTGAAGCATTCAGACCCTGAATGTTCCAGCTACTGATTGTTAGTGATGTAATTTTATGTTGTTTTACCTTGTAATGAGCAAAATTACATGGGACAACCAGGTTGTGGATGGTTGTCATTGTAGTTCATTATGAGATCAATTCACATTCATTTGTTATATACTGTGCTGAGGAGGGTCCGTATCTCCTCCAAGTCTCTGTTCTGTGGAGGTCTTGATGTCCATCTTGGGGCGGGTGGTTTCCACCATTCCTGCCATCTGTTTTGTCCTGTTCTTGGGTTAAATGTGGTGTTCTTGTCTTGGTTTATCGGTGCGGTTTGAGGTCGTCTTGTGGTGGTTGTTGTTGTGTTAGTTTGGGTTTGGTTTGTGCCGGGTTCGGGGAGGTAACTGTACTTTGCGCTCCCTATATTTAACATGGGGAGTGCAAAGTGTTAATCAGCACTGGATTACAAAGTCCCAGCGCTGATTAACGCCTGGCTCTGGTTAGCGAAAAGTTAACCTGAGCCAGAACCTGGTGTTAACAGATTCCGCTTCTGCAGAATCCGTTAACACCAGCCCGAAAAAACAAAAAAAATAACCACATACTCACCTCCTGTCCCGCGGCGAGGACCGCGGCTCCAGTCGCCTCCTCTGACCGACGGGAGCAGGGAAAGACGGGGGGAAAATGTCCCCCCAGTCTCTCCCTGCGTATTCCTATGCTGACCGGCCAGATCTCGCGAGGCGAGATCCGGCTGGTCATGTGACCGCCGGAGTCCGCTTCAATGAAGTACTATGGACTCCATTGAGAGGATGCGTGCGGCTGCGCTTAGCGCTACCGCGCATCCCGGGACATAGCGGGCGCAAACAATGCAGGCAGCATGTTTTGCGCCTGCATTGTAATCCCCCGTTAAAATGGGGGCGGTAGGGGGAAAACTGTGGGCGCAGTTTTTTATCCCTACCGCCCCTGTTTTAGCACGGGGATTGTAATAGAGCCCTTATTCTTTTAGGATTTTTTAGCCATTTCTTGGGTGAAATTTTAGGTTTCCCAACCTTTTTTAAAGAAACTAGGCTTTTTTTTTTTTTGTAAATATATTTTTATTATTTTTCAGGCATAACAGAAAGAAGAATGCACTTTCAAAGACGGCATGCAGGCCGGTAGCATAACTATCAGTACAGTAACAGGG
>RXON01001615.1:0-21771 GCA_009667805.1 Leptobrachium leishanense
TTGAGGAACAATAAATCGTATGCTCCTCATGCAACAACATAAAGGTTTATTCAAAATTCCGGTGGAATTTCGTTGCTCTTTTGTTTCCTGCACTTCGGGGGAATTCCCTGACCCTGCGGTGAATTCAGCCTTCAGCACAGGGTCCCCGAAGTGCAGGGAAAATCCGCCGAATGCATCCGAAAAACTGCATTGATCGGAAAAAGCGCCACATAACAATCTGAAAAAAATCAGACTGACTTGAAAAAAGCCGAACACACCCAACGATCTGCCGAAAAAATACCTAACGCATCCGAAAAAAGCCAACGATCCGCCGAACAGAGTGCCAACCAGGCAGTCACCAGAAAAAGTCAATCTCAGTATTGTTTTACAGGCCCATAAACAGAAACAAGTACAACTCATCGGCAACCCTAGAAGAGTTTTATATTTTATTCTCTGCCGTTTGTGATATTAAAGGGGCATGCAAGCTTTGCTAGTGTGCCTTTTAAAATGTGCAATGCCTTTCAAATCGGCACTAGTCTCATTCAGCAGGCATAAGAAAAACAAGTAAATATGATATATTTTTTCATATTTACCTGCTTTTCTTTCTTGGTGTTTTCCACGCCCACCTCAGGAGGCACTTTGAGCTAACCAATCAGTGTGTATACCTAGGTATGACTAAAAAACGCACTGAGCATGTGTGACTGAGTTGCTCCACCTCCTTGCCATCCCAATCTGTTACTCCACCTCCACCTCCTTGCCATCCCAATCTGTAACTCTTTCACTCCCAGCTACTGCAGAGACAGGAAAGGAAAGGAATTAATACACACAGGGAGAAAGAGACAGACAGCACAAGAAAGAGTGTGAGAGGGAGTGACTGTGTGAGGGAGTTTGAGTGAGACCGTGAGTATGTAAACTGTAAAAGAGTGCAATGGAGCATGTCCGTGGGTGAGTCTGAGTGTGACCGAGTGCGGGTGTGTGAGCAAGTCAGCAGGTGAGTGAGTGAGCGAGTCAGAGATGAGTGAGTCTTGCGTTCACATTTGCAGAGTTAGCTAATATTCAGTTCCTCAGTTTCCCCCCAGTCTGAGGTCCTGAACATGCACAGGATTTTATGTGCACAGCATGTGCTAGTTCATGTGAAGCGTTGATGGGTGGAGTAGTGGGCGGGGAGGAGGCGGAGAATATACAGGAAGTGGGAGCTGAAGGAACACCCCTAGCTGAGGGGCGTGTCAAGAAAAAAATGAAATGACAGCGTTTTAAGCAATAAAAATTATTTACACATCCTTAAAACTTATATTAATTTAATCTAGTTTGTCTATTGGTATTAAAGTGTTTAACTGTCAATTTTAAAAAAAAAAACATCCCTAGACATGCATGTCCCTTTAAGGTTTATAAGTACATTTGTATGTATGTGCCAAGCTTTAATAATATTTTTCTGCTGCCCATAGCAGTTTTCTTTTAAAGTTCTATACACATTTCTCCTTTCTATGGCCAAAAGGCAAACTTCCTAAGTGGCTTTAATTCACAGAATGCATTCCTTAGATGCCTGATAAGTGGCTGATATATCTTTATTAAGAAATCTGCAAATTTATTCATTCTGAGCCTGTTTTAGCACAACGTAAATATTAAATTAATGCATTACTTTAGCTTATTTGTGTGTAGCAGAGTCGCAGTATGTTTTCTTCTTTCTTTTCAAACGTGCATAATTTTCCCTTTACTTAATTTTAGTTTCTAATTTACTTTGTTTCCTGGGAGAGATGTGAAAGCTGAAAACAAGGTAGATGAAGCTCGCTGAAAGGTGCTGACCACTTCCTTTCCTGTTCGCTCTCCCTCAAGTATTTTATTATCATAAAAAAATGTTGTGGTTTGTATTTGATCTTTTGATAACTGTACCTATTTCTGACATACATTGACTCTCTGTGCAGTATACTGTATATGCTGCACGGGTTTACGTTTTTGTGGTGCTCAGCGAGACATACGTTCTTGTTTATGCAGAATTTTCTTTATGGAGGTGTATGCGTCCATTTTCTATTCCTTAGTGAATGCCTAACATATTACAGTTTTTTTCTCCTTTAATAAAAAAAATGCTGTGGATGCTGCATTGATTAATCCCTTCACTACAAAGCAATTCCCCAAAAAAAAAAATGTGTTTTTTTTTTGGAAAATCATTTTTAATCAATTATACAGTAAGAAATATTTGGGAATACTCTCAATGTATTCCTTACTGTAATGACCTATTTGACAGGCAGATGTTGCCATCTACTGGCCAAAAGGAGTTACTGCCGCTCTGGTCTCCGTACAGGATCAGCTGAGTATTTGTCAGTCAGACACATTCCCCAATTGGTTTTAAAAAGAGTTAGCAGCTCAGGCATCGTGCCCACAGTGCTAAAACATGTACTAGAGACTAAATAAAAAAGGATTTAATTTGCAAAAAAACAAAAAGTCTTCTGTGGAACTCCAAATCAGCTATACTCAATATTGAGGCACCAGGACGTGCCTAAAGATCAAGTTTACTTGAGTTTGTTAATGAAGAAGTTAAAGCCATAAATCACATGAAATAGAAGGCTAGAAGTGTTAACTCATAGTGATATTACAGAGGAGAAAAATCACAAACTGGCTGACAGCCAATGCAGCACACTGAATGAGAGGAGAGTTGTCTTGTACTACGGCTCTGTGCTTGCAGCAGCTCCTCCCCCTGTGGCATGCCACAGTCACATGCTGAACAGGAAACTTTGAAAGGGAATAACTCCTTTTTACAATTATATAGGTCAGCAAAAAAAATCTGATCTATATAATGGGAGAGATGCCCTGCCAAATGGGTAAAACTTGTTTTGCCCATAACAGTGGCACTTTAAAAAAACATATTCAAATCATTCTATAAGTGGACTGGTTGAAACATACATTTTAAGTCATTATCATATTTATAATAAATAAAAAATACATGGGTGGACACCAGAGTTGTCCTTTTGACAATCAAGGTTGTCCTTTTGACACTTGATGAACCATGAGCTGCAATCCTACTGAATAACTGAAGTTAAACTGTCAGAAGGCCAGAGGTAGCACGCTCTAAAGTGTTTACTATATAAGTAAACATCAACGCAGGTAAACCTTATACACAGTTGAAAGGAAAATATGAAAAATAACTAAAATACACTACTAGAACACATAGGGGTTATTTAAAGAGCACTGAAATCTCGGTGCTCTTTCATGCTGCACACTTCAGTGCAATTTTGCAAGTTCAATTCGCCGACCCTGCGGTGAATTCAGCATTCTCCACATAGTCCCCAAATTACGGCGAATGGATCTGCCGAACGCATTCGATAAACCACCGAATGCAGCTGACGATCCGCTGAACAGACTGCCAAATGCCTCCGATTAGCCACCAAAAAAGCCAATCAGCTGCCGAAATCCACTGAAAAAAGCCATCCAGCCATTGAACGCCACTGAAAAAAGCCAACCAGCCGCCGAACGACACAGAAAAAAGCCAACCAGCTGCCGAACTCTGCAGAAAAAAAGTTGATCAGCTGCCGAACAAGGGTAAAAAAAAATACATGGAAATAATTAATACGGTCCTATGAATAATAATAAAATGGTCTGTTACAGAATTAAAAAAAATGGCATTTAAAAAATTATCTGAATTAAACATTTCGTCAAAAAAATCCAGTAAAGCGCCTAAAGAATTCTAAAAAATAAATGAATAAAAATACTTTTTGTTGCAAATGAAAAGAATAAACTTTGGTTAAAAAAATTATAAAAATGGGATTTTTTTCCTATTCAAATCTATGGGATTTGCCTGTTTAAACATGTCGAACTAAAGCACCAGAAATCTGGGCATTTCGCCAACCTTTCCCTGCTGTTCGGTGTCTCTTAATAGATTAACCGTTACTTCTCTATGGGGATTTCACTGCCACCAAAAAGCACCATAATTCACTGGCAATTCTGTCTGAATAGTCGCATTGCCACAAAATAACACCCTTCGGTGAAATTCACCATTCGGTGCAATTCGGCAGCCTTTGAATAACCCCTCGTGTTATTTTGCAGTTTTTGCCTAAAACCCTCACTGATAATATTTTCTCCCCTTACTCTAGCAATCATATACAAATAAAAAGAGAATGGTGCTGTGAAGCAGCATGATGATAGTTAATGCCGGCGTGACTGATAAAGCTGGCGATTTAATTAAACTGACTGGAACACTAAGCAGACTAAAATGGTTGAATGTTCCCAGAAAACCTTGTAGTGACTTATAATTCAATTAGAGTAAGAGCTTAAAGCGGGGATTTTCTACTCCAGTCCTTGGAGACCCTTAACAGTTCATGTTCCCTGATATCCACAACAGCATACTGGATAATGAGGCACTTGACTAACGCTAACAAAGAAATCACCGGCTCTCCAAGTCTCCGAAACTACAGCATCGCTCATGGCCTGGAAGAAGGGTTCATTGCACCAAGGAGCAGGATAGGGTCAGCAGGCTGGTACCATAGCATGGAAACATTCAGCAGAAGAAGAAATCTGCAAATATTGATTATTGAATATAATGATATATATAATAAATGAATATATGGAGAAATATAAAGGATAATGTATGAATATGTTATAATTAAGGTTGAGGAGAAGGTTAACGGTATAGCGCCCAATGTCCGTATGAAACTTTTGTCAGTCAGTTCGTATAAGCCTCGACAGTCCTCCCGTTTTGTAGGACGGCGAATAGACCTCAAGACAAAAAAACACTTTATCGTGTCATAAACAGTGTCAGTAAATTCAAGGTAACCAACTCTCACTCATTGAACTCACATGATCCAGAGCACACAGCTCTTGCTGTAGCACCTGTGGGTTGTTAGGTAGGCCTAGCCATCTGCCTTTATCCCTCTGGTTATAAACCACTGTATCCTCGGAATAAAGCAGAGAAAAGGAGACTCCCTGGTGCAGTATGTACTGGAACTGAGATCACTTATTAACATACGGTATGCACTCACCTATTGTGGGGCTTAACATCAAGCCCAAGTGGATGAGTTTTGAAGTTGTAGTTGAAATAGGCACAACTCCTAGAAAGCCTCCCTGGATCTTCCTGAGATGTTCCTGTTCGGAGTCCCTCTCCAATTAGATATGGTCCTGGAGAGTCTTAAATGGACTAATCCATAATAGTCAGAAGGAAATATGGTGAAAAATCCACATAATAAAAGACAAATTTGGTGTTTATTAAAAGGATCAATCAAATATAAAAATACAATATCATAAAAAATAAAATAAAAAAATGGCCAGATGCGTTTCGCCTGATGACCAGGCTTCCTCAGTGGCAATGCTTTGCCACATAGTGTGCTCGTCTGACCCCAGCCTTATCAGATTGATCCAATGGTTTTTTGGTGGTTTTTCAGATGTGTTTGGCACCATTTGGCGGAAGGAGGGATGGAACTGTGGCGGAGATTTCTAAAGGAGGCCTGAAATATTTATGAGATGTATTTATTTTATAAAATACATACTTTAACAATTGGCAATAACCTACATTAAAACAAGAGTTCTCACTTGATCATGATCTAACTCTATCATGGAAATACATATTTTCACTGAAACCTTATATAATAAGCCATCATTCCATAGATAGACAGGGTAAGCAAGTGGTGGCAAACAATCATAATTGAGCACTTGGTTTTGAAGTTTCTGTTTGGAATTATAAAAAAAGAGATAGAAATAATATATGCTAATGTTAGATAATGGGAATCAAATGTGTTCTGTTGTAATTTCCAAATCTAATCATTATAATTGATTCACTTATCTAATATAATAATGTACAAATTGTTGCCATATTTAATATTATTGTTTCACTGCAGACAGACAGAACGAGTCATTTTTTTTTATACTGGCTGCAGAAGCTGACTAGATTTGTCAGCGAAACGCAAATCGCCCTATAATACTACTTTATTTTATTTATGTTTAGCTTTATTGTTTATCCTAGTACTATTTCTTATTTTAACTTTTATAATATATTCTTATACAGCTAGGCGCCTTTTATCCAGTATGCTTGGGATCCCGATGTCAGAAAGGAAGTAGATTGCAGCTGCGATCCCCTACTTCCTGCAGCTCTCAGAATGTATACGCTCTGTAGCCCTCACTGAAATGGTACCCGGGCATGGTGTCCTGGCAGCATGTCACTCACTGGGGATATCCAATGTCAGACAGGAAGATGAACGCGGTCGGAGAGCTGCGATCTTTCTCCTGCCGCAGCTCCTAGCGTGTACACACGATGGGAGCACTCTGCAGCCTTCTGCTGCGGACATGATGCCCAAAGTCGGCGTGACTCCGTGAAGCATGTCATATGCTGGGGCTGGACTTGAAATGTGTCAAATCGAAATTCATTTTTGCTCCATTCGTGATTTCGGTTCCATTCGGAATTTCGGTTCCATTTCAGTAATTTTGGACATCGTATCTATCAGTTATAGCGCTGATTCTGTAAATTTTGTATCATTTCCAATGATCCGATAATTCTGTTGATGCGATAATTCTGTCGATACGATAATTCTGTCGATACGATAATTCTGTCGATATGGTAATTCTGACGATTCTATCCTTTTTTTATTAAGTAAAGATCCTTTTTTTCTTATGAATATGCATTGCACAACTTTATTTAATCATATTAAAATGGTATGAAAGGAACAAAAATGAACAAAACAATTTAAAAATCCCAAAACTGACCCAATTGGTCTGTCTTTAAAAATAAAAACCAAATTAAAAGGTTTTAAAATGGAAAAAAAGGTGAACAAAATTATCAGAAACGAAAAAAAAAAACAGAAAAAATAAAATGATTTAAAACGAAAAAAAATAAAAAAAATAATGCAGCATATGAATACACACACTGCGGGGAACAAGCGCCTCTCTGCGCGATATAATTAATGCAGCATATGAATACGCACACTGCGGGGAACAAGCACCTCTCTGCGCGGTATAATTAATGCAGCATTGGAATACGCACACTGCGGGGAACAAGCGCCTCTCTGCGCGGTATAATTAATGCAGCATATGAATCCACACACTGCTGGGAAGCGCCTCTCTGCGGTATAATTAATGCAGCATATGAATCCACACACTGCTGGGAAGCGCCTCTCTGCAGTATAATTAATGCAGCATATGAATCCACACACTGCTGGGAAGCGCCTCTCTGCAGTATAATTAATGCAGCATAAGAATCCACACACTGCTGGGAAGCGCCTCTCTGCGGTATAATTAATGCAGCATATGAATCCACACACTGCTGGGAAGCGCCTCTCTGCAGTATAATTAATACAGCATATGAATCCACACACTGCGGGGAAGCACCTCTCTGCGGTATAATTAATGCAGCATATGAATCCACACACTGCTGGGAAGTACCTCTCTGTGGTATAATTAATGCAGCATATGAATCCACACACTGCGGTGAAGCACCTCTCTGCGGTATAATTAATGCAGCATATGAATCCACACACTGCTGGGAAGCGCCTCTCTGCAGTATAATTAATGCAGCATATGAATCCACACACTGCTGGGAAGCACCTCTCTGTGGTATAATTAATGCAGCATATGAATCCACACACTGCTGGGAAGCGCCTCTCTGCAGTATAATTAATGCAGCATATGAATCCACACACTGCTGGGAAGCACCTCTCTGCGGTATAATTAATGCAGCATATGAATCCACACACTGCTGGGAAGCGCCTCTCTGCAGTATAATTAATGCAGCATATGAATCCACACACTGCTGGGAAGCACCTCTCTGTGTTATAATTAATGCAGCATATGAATCCACACACTGCTGGGAAGCGTCTCTCTGCAGTATATTAATGCAGCATAAGAATCCACACACTGCTGGGAAGCGCCTCTCTGCGGTATAATTAATGCAGCATATGAATCCACACACTGCTGGGAAGCGCCTCTCTGCAGTATAATTAATACAGCATATGAATCCACACACTGCGGGGAAGCACCTCTCTGCGGTATAATTAATGCAGCATATGAATCCACACACTGCTGGGAAGAAGCACCTCTCTGTGGTATAATTAATGCAGCATAATGAATCCACACACTGCTGCGGTGAAGCACCTCTCTGCGGTATAATTAATGCAGCATATGAATCCACACACTGCTGAAGCGCCTCTCTGCAGTATAATTAATGCAGCATATGAATCCACACACTGCTGGGAAGCACCTCTCTGTGGTATAATTAATGCAGCATATGAATCCACACACTGCTGGGAAGCGTCTCTCTGCAGTATAATTAATGCATATGCACGCATATGAATCCACACACTGCGGTGAAGCACCTCTCTGCGGTATAATTAATGCAGCATATGAATCCACACACTGCTGGGAAGCGTCTCTCTGCAGTATAATTAATGCATGCAGCATATGAATCCACACACTGCTGGGAAGCGCCTCTCTGCTTATAATTAATATAATTAATGCAGATCCAAACATATGATGAATCCTCTCTGCATGTTGATAATTAATGCCTCTCTGCAGTATATATATAATCCACAGCATGCTCCACACGGTGCTAGCAGCGCCTCTCATAGTAATTAATGCAGCATATGAATCCACACACTGCTGGGAAGCACCTCTCTGTTGGTATAATTAATGCAGCATATGAATCCACACACTGCTGGGAAGCGCCTCTCTGCAGTATAATTAATGCAGCATATGAATCCACACACTGCTGGGAAGCACCTCTCTGTGGTATAATTAATGCAGCATATGAATCCACACACTGCTGGGAAGCGCCTCTCTGCAGTATAATTAATGCAGCATATGAATCCACACACTGCTGGGAAGCACTCTCTGTGTATAATTAATGCAGCATATGAATCCACACACTGCTGGGAAGCGTCTCTCTGCAGTATAATTAATGCAGCATAAGAATCCACACACTGCTGGGAAGCGCCTCTCTGCGGTATAATTAATGCAGCATATGAATCCACACACTGCTGGAAGCGCCTCTCTGCAGTATAATTAATACAGCATATGAATCCACACACTGCGGGGAAGCACCTCTCTGCGGTATAATTAATGCAGCATATGAATCCACACACTGCTGGGAAGCACCTCTCTGTGGTATAATTAATGCAGCATATGAATCCACACACTGCGGTGAAGCACCTCTCTGCGGTATAATTTAGGCTAGGGACAGATGAGCGCATTTTCTTGCAGCCACCGTCAAAATGTACGTCGATGCGTGCGCACGCATTTTTTCACGGAATACGCTTAGTGGTCAGAGGATGCGCAATTCTGGACGTATTTCATGACGTGGGGTAAAAAGAAGTCTAGGGAAATCCGGCTTTTGAACGTTATGTTGGCCGCACACTAGCAGCATCTGACATCTCCTAATCACGCACACACGCTGCCATGCGGCCGCAGCGCACTTTGTACGTCAGTAGCAGCGGTTTCACGTTCTGATAAAAATGCGTTCATTTGCTGGTTGCGTGGTGTCGGCGCACTTTCGTACGCACGTACTGCGTATATTGGCCGTCATTGGCCGTTATGTGCTGCTACTGCCGCCGTGATTTAGTGCGCCTGCACGCGCGTTCCGACTGCCCCACTCTGACCCTAGCCTAATGCAGCATATGAATCCACACACTGCTGGGAAGCGCCTCTCTGCAGTATAATTAATGCAGCATATGAATCCACACACTGCTGGGAAGCACCTCTCTGTGGTATAATTAATGCAGCATATGAATCCACACACTGCTGGGAAGCGTCTCTCTGCAGTATAATTAATGCAGCATATGAATCCACACACTGCGGTGAAGCACCTCTCTGCGGTATAATTAATGCAGCATATGAATCCACACACTGCTGGGAAGCGTCTCTCTGCAGTATAATTAATGCAGCATATGAATCCACACACTGCTGGGAAGCGCCTCTCTGCAGTATAATTAATGCAGCATATGAATCCACACACTGCTGGGAAGATCCTCTCTGCAGTATAATTAATGCAGCATATGAATCCACACACTGCTGGGAAGACCCTCTCTGCAGTATAATTAATGCAGCATATGAATCCACACACTGCTGGGAAGCGCCTCTCTGCGGTATAATTAATCAGCATATGAATCCACACACTGCTGGGAAGCGCTCTCTGCATTAATTAATGCAGCATATGAATCCACACACTGCTGGAAAGCGCTCTCTGCAGTATAATAATGCAGCATATGAATCCACACACTGAGGGGAAGTGCCTCTCTGCGGTATAATTAATGCAGCATATGATCCACACACTGCTGGGAAGCGCTCTCTGCACTATAATTAATGCAGCATATGAATCCACACACTGCGGGGAAGCGCCTCTCTGCGGTATAATTAATCAGCATATGAATCCACACACTGCAGGAAGTTACCTCTCTGCGGTATATTAATGCAGCATATGAATCCACACACTGCTGGGAAGCACCTCTCTGCGGTATAATTAATGCAGCATATGAATCCGCACACTGCTGGGAAGCACCTCTCTGCGGTATAATTAATGCAGCATATGAATCCGCACACTGCTGGGAAGCGCCTCTCTGCGGTATAATTAATGCAGCATATGAATCCAGACACTGCAGGGAAGCGCCTCTCTGCGGTATAATTAATGCAGCATATGAATCCACACACAGCAGGGAAGCGCCTCTCTGCAGTATAATTAATGCAACATATGAATCCACACACTGCTGGGAAGACCCTCTCTGCAGTATAGTTAATGCAGCATATGAATCCACACACTGCGGGGAAGCGCCTCTCTGCAGTATAATTAATGCAGCATATGAATCCACACACTGCGGAAGCGCCTCTCTGCGGTATAATTAATGCAGCATATGAATCCACACACAGCGGGAAGCGCCTCTCTGCAGTATAATTAATGCAGCATAATGAATCCACACACTGCTGGGAAGACCCTCTCTGCAGTATAGTTAATGCAGCATATGAATCCACACACTGCGGGGAAGCGCCTCTCTGCAGTATAATTTAATGGCATATGAATCCACACACTGCAGGGAAGCGCCTCTCTGCAGTATAATTAATGCAGCATATGAATCCACACACTGCTGGGAAGACCCTCTCTGCAGTATAATTAATGCAGCATATGAATCCACACACTGCTGGGAAGCGCCTCTCTGCGGTATAATTAATCAGCATATGAATCCACACACTGCTGGGAAGCACCTCTCTGCGGTATAATTAATGCAGCATATGAATCCACACACTGCTGGGAAGCGCCTCTCTGCAGTATAAATAATGCAGCATATGAATACGAAGTTCTGCAGTAAAAGTCTCTTTATTTTTAGATTTTTTTAGGATCTTTTAAGCATTTTTAAATGTTTTTCCCTTTTTTTTTATGAGCCACAAGGTGTGGGAAATGTTTTGCCCCAGCACATATCCCATAGACTTCAATGTTAAAAATATTCCTTTTTTAATTCAATATCTAATAAACCATTTATTTTTATATTCTGTAGTAAAGAGTCTCTTTATTTTTAGATTTTTGAGGATCTTTTAAGCATTTTTTGAATCCGCAGCGTGTGGATTCATATGCTGCATTAATTAAACCGCAGAGAGGCGCTTGTTCCCAGAGGTGTGTGGATTCTTATGCTGTATTAACCCCTTAGTGACCGGGCGGTTTTACACAAATCCGTCCGTTCGTGACCGCAGCTGTTTTTATGTTTCTGCGCTCTTAGTGTTTACGTCAAATTTTCCTCTTACTCGTTTATGTAACCTACACATATTTTACACTGTTTTTCTCGTCACTAAATGGACTTTATAAAGATACCATTTTTTTTCATCATTTCATATAATTTACTATAAAAAATATTGTGAAATATGACACAAAAATTGAAAAACACCACTTTTTCGAACTTTGACCCCCAAAATTTCTTATGTATCAACAACCGTCAAAAAAAATTTATTCCTTAGTAGTTTCTAAATTTAGTACTGAGTTTAGCAATACCCAATGTTTACATATTCCTCGCTTTTTCCTTATTTTTATGCAACAATAAGTGCAAGTAGCACTTTGCCATTTCCAAAGAGTTTATTTTCAAAACTAGTGATAGTGACATTGTAACACTGATATCTGTCACTAATTCCTGAATAACCCTCCACATATACATATTTTTTTAAAGTACACAAATCAAGGTATTAAACTTGGGGTATTTTGACTCTTTCATGCAAACCATTTTACCACAAATCTATGCCAAAGTTTGAGAAAAAAAAAATTGGTGATTTTTTTTTTTTGAACGCAATTTAAGAATACATGTACTGTGAACTTTAAGGTTTACTGCCCAAAAAGCACCCCAAAATATGTTCAGCAACATCTTCTGAGTAAATTGATACCACCCAAGTATAGGTATGTCGGGTCATTTGGGGGCTAAAAGGCCTTATTTGGGGGGTGCGCATTTCAGTTTTCCAACTTGGAATTTTCACATTTCGTCATCATGCACCCATGTCCTATTTGGGACATTTTTGAAGCCGGCCAAAGTAATTTACCCCCATCAAACCATATATTTTTAGAAAGGGCACACCCTAGGGTGCTTCAAAGAGTTGTATTTTAACACTTTCCATGCACTAGCTCTTTGTCAATCTTTCAGGTAGTCACTTTTTGTGTTATTTTTTTCACACACATTGTACTTTAGGCATGAATTGTCAAATCCAGTTATGGGTTACTGCCAAAAAACACCCCAAAATATGTTCAGCAACATCTTCTGAGTAAATTGATACCACCCATGTATAGGTATGTCGGCTATTTGGGGGCTAAAAGGCCTTATTTGGGGGGTGCGGATTTCAGTTTTCCAACTTGGAATTTTCACATTTCGTCATCATGCACCCATGTCCTATTTGGGACATTTTTGAAGCCGGCCAAAGTAATTTACCCCATCAAACCATATATTTTTAGAAAGGGCACACCCTAGGGTGCTTCAAAGAGTTGTATTTTAACACTTTCCATGCACTAGCTCTTTGTCAATCTTTCAGGTAGTCACTTTTTGTGTTATTTTTTCACACACATTGTACTTTAGGCATGAATTGTCAAATCCAGTTATGGGTTACTGCCAAAAAACACCCCAAAATATGTTCAGCAACATCTTCTGAGTAAATTGATACCACCCATGTATAGGTATGTCGGGTCATTTGGGGGCTAAAAGGCCTTATTTGGGGGGTGCGCATTTCAGTTTTCCAACTTGGAATTTCTCACATTTCGTCATCATGCACCCATGTCCTATTTGGGACATTTTTGAAGCCGGCCAAAGTAATTTACCCCCATCAAACCATATATTTTTAGAAAGGGCACACCCTAGGGTGCTTCAAAGAGTTGTATTTTAACACTTTCCATGCACTAGCTCTTTGTCAATCTTTCAGGTAGTCACTTTTTGTGTTATTTTTTCACACACATTGTACTTTAGGCATGAATTGTCAAATCCAGTTATGGGTTACTGCAAAAAAACACCCCAAAATATGTTCAGCAACATCTTCTGAGTAAATTGATACCACCCATGTATATAGTATGTCGGGTCATTTGGGGGCTAAAAGGCCTTATTTGGGGGGTGCGGATTTCAGTTTTCCAACTTGGAATTTTCAATTTCGTCATCATGCACCCATGTCCTATTTGGGACATTTTTGAAGCCGGCCAAAGTAATTTACCCCATCAAACCATATATTTTTAGAAAGGCCACACCCTAGGTGCTTCAAAGAGTTGTATTTTAACACTTTCCATGCACTAGCTCTTTGTCAATCTTTCAGGTAGTCAACTTTTGTGTTATTTTTTCACACACATTGTACTTTAGGCATGAATTGTCAAATCCAGTTATGGTTACTGCCAAAAAACACCCCAAAATATGTTCAGCAACATCTTCTGAGTAAATTGATACCACCCATGTATAGGTATGTCGGGTCATTTGGGGGCTAAAAGGCCTTAGGGTGCGCATTTCAGTTTTCCAACTTGGAATTTTCACATTTCGTCATCATGCACCCATGTCCTATTTGGGACATTTTTGAGCCGGCCAAAGTAATTTACCCCCATCAAACCATATATTTTTAGAAAGGGCACACCCTAGGGTGCTTCAAAGAGTTGTATTTTAACACTTTCCATGCACTAGCTCTTTGTCAAACTTTCAGGTAGTCACTTTTTTTGTTATTTTTTCACACACATTGTACTTTAGGCATGAATTGTCAAATCCAGTTATGGGTTACTGCCAAAAAACACCCCAAAATATGTTCAGCAACATCTTCTGAGTAAATTGATACCACCCATGTATAGGTATGTCGGGTCATTTGGGGGCTAAAAGGCCTTATTTGGGGGGTGCGCATTTCAGTTTTCCAACTTGGAATTTTCACATTTCGTCATCATGCACCCATGTCCTATTTGGGACATTTTTTGAAGCCGGCCAAAGTAATTTACCCCCATCAAACCATATATTTTTAGAAAGGGCACACCCTAGGGTGCTTCAAAGAGTTGTATTTTAACACTTTCCATGCACTAGCTCTTTGTCAAACTTTCAGGTAGTCACTTTTTGTGTTATTTTTCACACACATGTACTTTAGGCATGAATTGTCAAATCCAGTTATGGGTTACTGCCAAAAAAACCCCAAAATATGTTCAAGCAACATCTTCTGAGTAAATTGATACCACCCATGTATAGGTATGTCGGGTCATTTGGGGGCTAAAAGGCCTTATTTGGGGGTGCGCATTTCAGTTTTCCAACTTGGAATTTTCACATTTCGTCATCATGCACCCATGTCCTATTTGGGACATTTTTGAAGCCGGCCAAAGTAATTTACCCCCATCAAACCATATATTTTTAGAAAGGGCACACCCTAGGGTGCTTCAAAGAGTGTATTTTAACACTTTCATGCACTAGCTCTTTTTGTCAAACTTTCAGGTAGTCACTTTTTTGTGTTATTTTTTCACACACATTGTACTTTAGGCATGAATTGTCAAATCCAGTTATGGGTTACTGCCAAAAAACACCCCAAAATATGTTCAGCAACATCTTCTGAGTAAATTGATACCACCCATGTATAGGTATGTCGGGTCATTTGGGGGCTAAAAGGCCTTATTTGGGGGGTGCGCATTTCAGTTTTCCAACTTGGAATTTTCACATTCGTCATCATGCACCCATGTCCTATTTGGGACATTTTTGAAGCCGGCCAAAGTAATTTACCCCATCAAACCATATATTTTTAGAAAGGGCACACCCTAGGGTGCTTCAAAGAGTTGTATTTTAACACTTTCCATGCACTAGCTCTTTGTCAATCTTTCAGGTAGTCACTTTTTGTGTTATTTTTCACACACATTGTACTTTAGGCATGAATTGTCAAATCCAGTTATGGGTTACTGCCAAAAAACACCCCAAAATATGTTCAGCAACATCTTCTGAGTAATTGATACCACCCATATATAGATTTGTTCTGTTGTTTTTGGGGTGCTACGCCAATCTTTGACATGTGCTTTGTCAATTTTCTAATTTGGACATACAGTATCTTCTTTGCTTATCTTCTTTTTAGGGCCTTTTTACATACCCCAGTTTTATGAACGTGCATATATTTGGTAAGCTAACACCCCAAAGTATTGTAAATGGAGTGTTTTTATGCTATGGATGCATCCGTTTGCTCCAAACAAATTAGATACTGTTTGGTGGTCATTTTTCATTTCACACCCACATCAGTTTTGGACTGTGATTTAGGAGACACTGTTTGTTTTTACTGCATGAAAACTCTCCAGGTTGTTTTCTGCAAGGTCTCCTGAGTACACCCATGCCCCCATGCCTAGGTTTGCCAGGATTTTGGGAAGGTTCAAATACAATTTTTATGACTTTGTCATTAGAGTTGAAATTGAGATTATTTCTTCAGCTAGGCCTATCTTTGGTTTTGGGTCTACCGCATACCCCAGTTTGAATTATTGCCAGAAAATTGTTTATATTTGTTATGTTGACACCCCAAGGTATTGCATATGGAGTGCTTTGATGCCATGGATGCAACGGTTTTAGCCCAAAACATTTGGCAACAAGGTGTGTGGCGGTAATTTTTCAATTTTCAGATTTTTACGCCCACAGTAGTTTTGGACTGTGATTTAGCAGACACTGTTGTTTGTTACTGCATGAAAACTCTCCAGGTTGTTTTCTGCAAGATCTCCTGAGTACACCCATGCCCCCATGCCTAGGTTTGCCAGGATTTTGGGAAGGTTCAAATACAATTTTTATGACTTTGTCATTAGAGTTGAAATTGAGATTATTTCTTCAGCTAGGCCTATCTTTGGTTTGGGTCTACCGCATACCCCAGTTTGAATTATTGCCAGAAAATTGTTTATATTTGTTATGTTGACACCCCAAGGTATTGCATATGGAGTGCTTTGATGCCATGGATGCAACGGTTTTAGCCCAAAACATTTGGCAACAAGGTGTGTGGCGGTAATTTTTCAAATTTCAGATTTTTACGCCCACAGTAGTTTTGGACTGTGATTTAGGCTAGGGTCAGACGAGCGTAGTGTTCACGTCCGTGATCGCGCCTAAAAGTACGTCCGTGATAGCATGACATAAAGTCCAATGGAGCCCGACACACGAAGTACGTCCGCACTGAACTGCGGACGCACAACGGCCGCGGCCACGGACGCAAGGCAGGCAAGAACGTAGAACCGCTAGAACGGCCGCACAAAGTGCGCTGCGTCCGCAACGTCTGCATAGCTTTGTGTGGTGAGTGATGGAAACTGGTCAGACGGACTGCATTTATACGTCCTGCATTTTTCACGGACAAAATGGTTTGCAATTGAATTTATTGTTCCCTCCTACATCTGTCAAAAAATAAATGTCAGTGAAAAAACGGACTGTGTGACCACTACTGCGTCTTCCGTACTGACGATGTCCGTACTGCACGGACGTACAGTCCGTAGAAATCACGCTCGTCTGACCCTAGCCTTAGCAGACACTGTTGTTTGTTACTGCATGAAAACTCTCCAGGTTGTTTTCTGCAAGATCTCCTGAGTACACCCATGCCCCCCATGCATAGGTGTGCAAAGATTTTGGCAAAATACAGCACCAATTGTAGAACAAAAAATGTACGAATAAAATGTAAAAGTCTGGTGCCTGTCAAACTGGGGATGCTCTCTAGGGGAGCACAGGCTGTTGTCACTGAAGTGCATGAAACGCAAAATGTTTTCATACCTTCTACGTGACATTGATTGGAGGTAAATGGGGGTAGAGCAGATGGGGCTTACTGCTCCAGCAGGAGCGAATTGAGGGCTTCTTTATGATGCCCTCAGCATAGTAAGTGCCCAGAATTTCAGAAATTCTGGCACATCTAGCGGGGTCCATTGCTGCCTGCCAAGTAGGAGTCTGGCTTCGCAGCACAATGCTGATGGGCATTACAGATTTGATTGGGCCACGATGTGGCCCAACAAATCATCCCCCATAAACACCTGCAAAAACTGTGTGGCGGTAAATCCTGCAACATCAATATTGATGCCAGGATTTGCCGTGAAAGGAGGGATATCTGGCCTCTGGCGATGAGGCACTACCCACTCCTCAGCTGGAGCTGTGCGTCTCCTGCTGGCAGGTGGTGACCCAGGATCTGCATCAGAAACATCACTAGATACATCAGCCAGCATAGATAATGTATCTAGCGACGCCTCTGAGCAGTTAGCGGGGTCGAAATGAGGGTCTGAGTCTGACGCAGATGCCTCAGATTCTGACGCCAGGATGGCATATGCCTCCTCGGCGCTGTACACCCCTCAGACATTATATATAATAGATTATAAATTTTATAATTATTATATATTATAAGCGGATTGTTGGTTCTTAGAAAGAACCGTTGGGTTTCACAAGAAAATACAAATAAACACCTAAATCTCTCTAAATCCCTCTAAACCGCCTCAATTCTTCTAAATCTCCCTAAAATCTCTCTAAATCTGCCTCAATTTTTCTAATCTCACTAAATCTCAAAAATCTCTAACCTGTCAAATCTGATCTCTCTCTCTCGCTCACCAAAACACAAGTGAGGAGAGGGAGGGAGAATCACAGAGGTCAGAGCCAATATTTACAAAATATTGGCCTGACCTGACAAATTAGAAATTTATTTTGATTTTTTCTAACTTCTGATTGGATGTTTGCTAGCCTGCCTCTCTGATGAGGCAGGCTAGGAACATCCCACTCAGCCCCAAGATGACCCTGCCCTTAGAACCCTAACCCTACCCTGACCCTGCCCTTAGAACCTACCCTAACCCTACCCCTAACCCTACCCTAACCCTACCCCTACCCTAACCCTACCCCTAACCCTACCCTAACCCTACCCCTAACCCTAACCCTAACCCTACCCCTAACCCTACCCCTAACCCTAACCCTAACCCTACCCCTAACCCTACCCCTAACCCTAACCCTACCCCTACCCTACCCCTAACCCTAACCCTACCCTAACCCTAACCTAACCCTAACCCTACCCTAACCCTACCCCTAACCCTACCCCTAACCCTCCCCTAACCCTAACCCTAACCCTAACCTAACCTAACCCTACCCCTACCCTACCCCTAACCCTAACCTAACCCTAACCCTAACCCTACCCTAACCCTAACCCTACCCCTACCCCTAACCCTAACCCTACCCCTACCCCTACCCCTAACCCTAACCCTACCCCTACCCCTAACCCTACCCCTACCCCTAACCCTAACCCTAACCCTAACTGTCAGTTTATTTTATTTATTTTCTTTTTTTACACTTTTTTTACACACTTTTATTTTACTTTTTTTTACACTTTTTTTTTAACTTTTTTTTCCACTTTTTTTTACTCTGCTGGGTGCCTTGATCCCTCGAGGCACCCAGCAGAGCACCTGATCACTGATGTGATCGTTTTTGTACTGAGTGCACGATACCTCGTGGCACTCAGTACTTCCTGCCGCTACCGGAAGTGATCGCTCGGGGGGAGCGATCACGGACGGGACCGGCGGCAGGTAAGTATATTACAAGGATGCCTCGATGTCGAGGCATCCTTGTAATATGCTCAGAGCAGCTGGAAGCGATCCGATCGCTTCCACGCTCTGTAGAAGTGCCGGGCACCTCTCCGGTGCAACCGGATGTAGATCGCTCCGGGAGCGATCACATGTGCCCGGCACTTCTAACGGCCATTGCACGGATGCCTGGACTCCCAGGCATCCTGCAATGGCGTTTGAGCTGCTGGAAGCGATCCGATCGCTTCCAGCAGCTCAAAAAACGGCAGGACGTACCATGTACGTCAGCGGGTCTAAGAGAGACCGCTGCAAATGACGTACATGGTACGTCCTCGGTCCTTAGGGGTTAATTATACCGCAGAGAGACGCTTCCCCGCAGTGTGTGGATTCCTATGCTGCATTAATTATACCGCAGAGAGGCGCTTCCCAGCAGTGTGCGGATTCATATGCTGCATTAATTATACCGCAGAGAGGCGCTTCCCAGCAGTGTGCGGATTCACATGCTCCATTAATTTAATTTAATTTTTTTTTCATTTTACTTGTTCTGTTTTTTCTTTCGTTTCTGATCATTTTGTTCAGCTTTTTTTCCATTTAAAAAAAAAAAGAACAAAAGGTTTTAAAAGTAAGACCACTTGGGTCAGTATTTTTGCGTTTTTTAAATCGTTTTGTTCATTTTTGTTTCATACCATTTTAATATGATTAAATAAAGTTGTGCAATGCATATTCAGAAGAAAAAAAGGATCTTTATTTAATAAAAAACGATAGTATCGGCAAATTACCGTAGACCATATACCATATCGACAGAATTACCGTATCGACAGAATTAATTATCGTATCGACAGAATTATCGTATCGACAGAATTACCGTTTCGACAGAATTAATTATTGTATCGACAGAAATATCGGATCCGAAAAAAATTTGTTTAAGTCAAAACGAATAGACACTTTGAAACGAGGATAAAAGATGTTCCGAAAAACACGAAAATTTCCGAAATCACGAAAACAAAAGTCGATACGAAAAACGAGCAGACCCGAAAATGTCTGAAATCACGAAAAAAAAGTCGACACGAAAAACAAACTGAAACGGACCGAAACGGAAATCAGCCGAAATGAGCCGAAACGAAAATTTTCGAAATCCGGACGAACCGAACCGAATTGAACCGGAAAAAAAATCGGTGCACAAGTCTACCAACAGCCTCTGAATCATGTGAGTGGACATTTAGAAGCAATAACAAATATACAGTAGATGCATCCATTTGTCATAAGGCAATACTGTATTATATTTCTTTTATGCTTTTTTCAAGATTTGTCAAAGAAAAAAAACTGGAAACCAGCCAGGTTGATATATAAGCATTGATATTTGTATCACAGGGTGTCTATCAACACTTGCGTGAATATTATCATGTATGTAAAGAAGTGGAAGATGGTGACTTATGAGTTAATGAACGCCAGACTGGAAACAGGAAAATTTGTTGATCATAAATAGGAATATGTCTATATTGCACTATTACCTCCAAAAATATGTGGACGATCCCATATATAGGGAATAACCTTATAGACATATTCTTATTAATGAGCCAATCTAAAAATGAAAAAAAGAGTGATTTTACTATTTTACTAAAATATCTAAACTAACACTAATCTTAACCAATTCCAATAAATAACTCTAAGAATACAAAATGTCAGTGTATGAAAGAAGGGAAAAAAAATCAGTTTTTGTATGTATGGCACATTAAGGCAGCAAAACCACCAATTTACATCTGCATCCTCTATCCACTAAGGGTTAAGGAAGGCATCTGCTATGCTAACAGATAAGTTCTGTATTGAAGCCTCAAATGCTAGCTTTAGCCAGGTTTGCTTGTCCCCATCAGTGCTAAATTAGGCAGCAGCATGGAGTTTGCAAATAGATGTGGACAGTTGAACAGTAGGGACTCCCACAGGTTCTTATCAAATTTATGGAGAGAGTCCAAGACAAATGATCAAATTATCTTCTTTTCTTTACTCTAACGAGCCAAACAATTGAGGTGATAACAAGGAACCAATCAGGCACATGTTAAATGGACAAAAAGAAACCAGATTTACATAGCTTTTACGATTTAAAAAGGTAGGATGCTGCCCAGCTGACCATTATGGAGGGAGCCTCCACTGGACAAGGTTCCTATGGATCAGGCTATGGACGAGGTCTGTACACTTGTAGAGATCTTTTCCACCTTGGGAAGACACTCTGTTTTGTATTGCATTTTCTTTCTTTGCAATTATCCAATGTGTGAAGGATTTTTTGCATCACTTCTCTAACTGTTGCAGCACATACATACCAGCTAGTCTCCCTAAAACAATATAGAACTAAACAACTGGCGCTTTAATAGTCACACTTATCTATAAACTGTTTTAGACTAATCATATGAGTAAAGGGCTCGGGACGTTTATCAATATCCATTCTTATTTGAATTTTTACGATGCATAATACCAATTTGACCACGTCATAGTCTTCAGGAAGCCGGGTTAAGTTTTTTTATTTGAAAAGAACCATCCAGCCTTTCCTCCAAATCCTACTTCTCCAAATGATCCATCTCTGCCAATCACTGTCACCCTCTCCTGCTGGTGTCAAAAGCTCTCTCAGGTGTGAAGTACTTATATTGTGTTTCATGAATGCAGGAAACCATAATCATAATCGTTTCACAAGTGGATGTGTAAGAAGCGCACTTTCCTTCTGGTTGATCACAATGTCCATTGAGAGATATTTTGCCCACGAGCTTCCCAGAGAAATATTGAGTCCCAAATGATTTCTGCTGAAGCTCTTCGCTTGGCTAAGGCTTGAAAATCAGAGCCAAAGTATTGAATTGACATTACGTTTTATCATTCCTCTTATCCACTTC
>RXON01001616.1:0-30307 GCA_009667805.1 Leptobrachium leishanense
AAATATTTAATCCTTTCGCTGCTGAGGCTTTCACACCTCTGTGCTGAGGTCATTTTTACCGCTTTCGCTGATCATGTTAACCGCGTTTTGTAGCCATATTTTGATATATGACCCAGACATATTATATATCGTTCTTTCCGGCAGACTTGGCAGATTCATAATATGTCATTATTATATGTATACGTTATGTCATGTCTGTATATTATAACAAAAAATGCAATAAAATTTGAATTTTCAATAATTTATTATGTGTAAAGTGTTTTTTTTCACATTTTAACATGCGATCGTTTGTGGTTATATTTTGTATGGGGTGCGCTTGTTAAAAAAATTAGAAATGGGGACTTGTTACATTTTTTTGGGTAAAATTTCACTATTTTTAACAAACGCACTGCATACAAAAATCGTTAGTGCAGCATTATTGTTCACATTATAATTGAAATGGGAACAATATTGCTGCATTAACAAAACAAAAACAAAAAAAACTTGTTTTTTTTAAATATATATATTTTTTTATTTTTAATTTAATTTTTTTTTTAAAAACTTTTTTCATTATCATGTTTGATATCGTTGTAGAGGCCATGCTCTGGCCGATCCAACGATATCAAACATTAACCCCTAGCTGCCATGGATCGGGAGATAGGGGGTTCATTGGAACCCCCTATCTCCACCATTGGTGGCAGCTAGGGGTTAACTCCAGGACTGGCGTCATCGTGCTATGCACAATGACGCCAGTCCTCAGGGGGAGCTCCCGGAGGCTTGGCTGACATCCAAGATGTCGGCCAGCTCCAGGAAAGGATCAAGAACCGGCGCTTTTCAGAGAGGTCCGAAGGAACTCCCCCCCCTCCCATTCAGGTGCCTCCTCTGCACATGCGGGGGGCGCCTGAATTAGATGTCATCGCGCCGCCGCAATGACATCTAATTGCTCCGCCGGGGTCCTGAGTGCTGGTCTGACATCCAAGATGTCAGCCCGCACCGGGGGGGCAGCAATCCGCCGGAATCCGGCGGATTGCTGCCTCCTGTGCATGGACGCGCTCAGCTCGTCCATAGCACAGGAGAACCACTTGGCTGGACGCGCTGAACGCGTCCATAGCAGCCAAGTGGTTAAAAAAAAAAAATGAACAAGTTTTTTTTTTGGTTTTGTTAATGCAGTAATATTGTTCCCATTTCAATTACAATGTGAACAATGATGCTGCATTAACGATTTTTGTATGCGGTGCGTTTGTTAAAAATAGCTAAATTTTCCCCAAAAAAATATGTAACGAGACCCCATTTCTAATTTTTTTAACAAGCGCACCCCATAGAAAATATAACCGCAAATGATCGCATGTTAAAATGTGTATAAAACCACTTTACTCAGTGTAAATTATTGAAAATTTTAATTTTATTGCATTTTTGTTATAATATACAGACAGGACATAACGTATACATATAATAATGACATATTATGAATCTGCCGAGTCTGCCGGAAAGAATGATATATAATATGTCTGGGTCATATATTAAAATAAGGCTTCAAAACGCTGTTAAACATGATGAATGAAACCGGTAAAAATGACCTCAGCACAGAGGTGTGAAAAGCCTCAGCAGCGAAAGGGTTAATATGACACGTAAAGGTCTGAAGAACCAGGTGTCAGGTTGGGTGTGCGACGGTGGGTGAAGTAAGCCCATGATGCAGTGATCGTAGGAGTCACACAGGTTGCTGGGTACTGAAGGTTTATTAAAGAATAAACAAAACAAATAGCAATTGATATGAGCACTAGCAGGCAGGCAACAGACTGTATGCAGGTTTCAGGGTTCAGCTTGAAAACGAGGATTCTTGAGAGCGGGGTACACTTGAAAACGAGGATTCTCGAGAGCGGGGTACACTTGAAAACGAGGATTCTCGAGAGCGGGGTACACTTGAAAACGAGGATTCTTGAGAGCGGGGTACACTTGAAAACGAGGATTCTCGAGAGCGGGGTACACTTGAAAACGAGGATTCTTGAGAGCGGGGTACACTTGAAAACGAGGATTCTTGAGAGCAGGGTACCTTGATAGCGAGATTCTCCTTGGGAGCAGGGTTCCACTTCGGAGCAGGGTTCCACTTGGGAGTATCACTGGAGGGATTCAGGTTCAATGGTAGGGAGCTTCAGCGACAGGACTGGTTGTCTGCACTTCCAGGAACATTAATGTTGAAGTCCTGATGGAAGGGTGGATCCCTCTAGCAGGCTTCAATAGGAGTACTAGCATACACCTGTAGGCACCACAACAGAAGATGAACAGCCAGAAAGGGGATCCTGTAACCTGCATACAAACATAGGCAGGTGAATAAGGGTCTGCCAGGGATTAGGTGTGGGCACAGGCTTGATTCCTGACACCAGGTCTGGTCTTCACAATCCAAACAGGCATTCGAAGCTCTCAAACAGGCTTTCACTTCCGCTCCTGTGTTACGGCATCCTGATCCCAGAATTCTATTTGTTCTTGAGGATGATGCTTCTGAGATAGGCATTGGGGCTGTCCTATCTCAAAGAGAGTCTCCAGGGAAGCCACTACATGCTTGTGGGTTCTTTTCAAGAAAATTATCATCAGCAGAACGCAATTATGATATCGGTAACAGAGAATTGCTTGCTATTGTGTCTGCCCTGTCAGAGTGGAGACATTTGTTGGAAGGTACTCTTGACCCTTTGTTGATAATTACTGATCATAAGAACCTTACGTACATCGGGGATGCTAAACGTCTGAACTCGAGACAGGCCAGGTGGTCATTACTACTGTCCCGGTTTAATTTTGTGTTGACTTACAGACCAGGTGACCGCAATGTAAAGGCTGATGCCTTATCTCGTCAATATGACCCGTATGAATCAAATACACAAGACCACAATCCTATAGTTCCTCCTGAACGTATTGTGGCTTCCACAGTCTTGTCTGTTTCCTCGCCTTTTCTGGAACGCCTCCAAGCAGCTCAAATGGGGGCTCCACCTAACAAGCCTCCAGATATGTTGTTTGTGCCTGAAAAGGAAAGACAAGAATTACTCATAATGTTTCATGATTCTAAACCAGCAGGTCATCCTGGTATTACTAAGACTCTTACCAGTATCTCCAGACAGTTCTGGTGGCCCACCATGCGACGGGAAGTACGTCTGTTTGTTTTGGCTTGTCAAGTCTGTGCAAGAAGCAAAACCAGTAAAACCTTGCCTGTCAATCTATTGCAGCCTTTACCCATGCCTAATAGGCCATGGTCTCATCTATCTATGGATTTTATTGTGGATTTGCCGAAGTCCAAGGGTCATACTGTGGTTCTGACAGTTGAAGACCGCTTCTCCAAAATGGCTCATTTTGTTCCTTTACCTAAGCTTCCTACAGCCAAAGAACTGGCGGTCGTCTTTGCTAGAGAGATTGTACGAATACATGGGGTTCCATCTAAAATAGTCTCTGACAGAGGAGCTCAGTTCGTCTCTCGTTTCTGGAGGGATTTCTGTGCGGAGATGGGGGTGCGATTGGCCTTCTCTTCAGCATATCATCCACAAACCAATGGGGCAGCAGAGAGGGCAAATCAGGGTCTTGAGCAGTACATACGTTGCTTTACCACACAACAACAAGACAATTGGTCGGAGTTGTTGCCCTGGGCTGAGTATGCACGTAATAACGCCGTTAATGAGACCACTGGCCACTCTCTTTTTTCTGCCATCTATGGTTTTTTCCCCTCTGGCTCTACCGCTTCAGTTTGCTGAACAGGCCATCCCAGCTCTCGATGAACATCTCACACAACTACAAGAGATTTGGAGACAGATTCGCGAAAACATGGAGCGCAATGTTGCTGCCCAGAAACGCAAGGCTGACAGGCATAGGTTACAAGCTCCTTCCTACAACGTGGGGGACAGAGTTTGGTTGTCCACTAGGAATGTGAAGTTGGGGTGCCTTCTATGAAAATGGCACCTCGGTTTATAGGTCCATACAAGATCATTCGCCACGTTAACCCTGTGGCTTATGCTCTTGCCCTTCCTAAACATCTTCGCTTGCACAACGTCTTCCACACCTCCCTACTGAAGCCTTTGTTGTGTAACAGGTACACACGGGTCGTTCCTCCTCCTCCACCTGCTCAGGTTGATGGAGAAACAGAGTATGAGGTTAGGAAAGTTCTGGATTCTAGGCTGTTCAGGGGTGCTCTGCAGTACTTGGTCGATTGGGTGGGTTATGGTCCTGGATGGCCGGGATGGTTATGGTCCGGGAGGACCAGTCCTGGATTCCGGCTTCCAACATGTCTGCCTCTAGGTTGGTCAGGGCGTTCCATGCCTCGCACCCCGATCGCCCTGGTGGTCATCCTGCCACTCACCCTGGTGGTCATCCTGCCACTCGCCCTGGTGGTCATCCTGCCACTAACCCTGGTGGTCGTCCTGCCACTTGTCCTGTTGGTCGTCCGGTGGCCTCCCGTGGAGAGGGGGGTACTATAACGTTGGGGCTTCCAGCCTCTCCAGTGTGCTTGAAGGCAGCATGTCTGATGCTGCTCGCTGACCAACGCCTGGTTTGAATAGAGACAGGCAGGGAGGTGGCTGCATGAGGCACAGCTTGAGAGGGGGGCGCGGTCTGGTGAAGGTCTTTTAAAAACCCACAGTTCCTTCTAAGCAGTGCCAGATCGTGGTTATCCATACCTGAGCTCCTTGTACCTGAATTCTCTCGTGATTTAACCTGTTATTGACCTCTGCTTGTTTTCTGACCATTCTACCTTCAGTTGCCCTAGACTATTTTTCGTGTACTACGCTACTGCACTGATATCGACCCGGCTATTCCATTTGACTATTCTATACTCTGTATTCCTGATTCTGGCTCGACTGACTACCCCCGTGTTGCTGACCTGGTTTTGTATTACGACATTGTCTTTGATTAACCCTTTCTGTCTAGCTAGTATACTTATACCTGGCCAATTTTTAAGGACCAGACAGTTAGGGATTTTTCTACGGCTACTCTGTTGGTAGCTTTTTGGCTCTGTGGAGTGTTGGGCTTTAAGGGCTGCGTGGTGGGATCCGGGAACTGTGACAGAAACCTCCTATAAATCAGTGAGCCCCCCTGATGGGTGGCAGTGACAAGACACAGATTAGGCTAGGGTCAGACTAACGCAGTATTAACGTGCGTTTAGCAGCACTAAATCACGGCTGTGCTAGCAGCAAATGACGTCCAATGCCGGGCAGCATACGAAGAACGGCCGCACAAAAGTGCGGCTGCGCAACGCAAGTGGCAAACTAATGCATTTTTTCGAGAATGTGATACCGCTAGTACTGACGTACAGAGTGCGCTGCGTCGGCTAGCGGCATGTGTGTGTGATTAGGAGACATCAGACGCTGCTAATGTCCGGCCAACATAACGTCCAGACGCAAAAAGTGTTTTATTGATGATCCGTACAAAATCACGGACGAGAATGCGCATCGTATGACCGCTATCGCGTATTCCGTGAAAAAATGCGTCCATTCGTTCGAACACACTTTTTCACGAACAACGCGAAAAATGCGTTTGTCTGACCCTAGCCTTACAATTCGCAGAAATCTGCTAGAAGTATGTGGGACCCCCTGATAGCTGGCAGTGAGAAGACACAGATTACAATTCCCAGATACCTCCTATAAATCAGTGAGAACACACAGATTACAATTCCCAGATATCTTCTAGAAGTGAGACCCCCACGATTGCTGCTGGCAGTGAGAACACAAAGATTACAACAATTCCCAGATATTTTGTAGAAGTGAGACCCCCCCCAATAGCTGGTGGCAGTGAGAACACACACTAACACAACAATCTCCTCTCAAAAAACACGTGCTGGGGCTGTGTGAAGCCTTATATAGTGTGCTGCGGGATTTAGCTCTGTGAGCCCATGATTGGACAAAATTTGCCCATAGTCTTGCACCTGTCTTGCACCTAAACTGTGGTCAGGTGCAGGCTGTAGCCAATTACAAGCTTCAGGCCAGTGGAAAAAGTGCATTGTGGGCGAACATGCAGCGAACACGCGGAAATGTTCGGAGTTCGCGAACATCCGAACGGGCGATGTTCGAATCGAACTCTGAACATATCGAACCGAACAGCTCATCCCTACTGTAAATTTTCCGTGTGCCAATAATGAAGTAGTGACAGAATCAATGTATCTGATAATAATACACAGTGGTGAGAATAAAGCAGTGTTCCTCCTAGAGGCAATTCAAGAACATCAAACACATAAAAAGTATCAGTATCAAACAATGGCTATAAAATAGCCGGTGCCAGAAATAGTCAATCAGGTAACCGTGATGGTATCCCCAAACAACTCTACTACCACTTTTTTTCCCATTTGCATAATGCATTTTCAATAAACTTTTTGTTTTGTTTATTTTATGTTTTTTCACGCCATTGATACCATCACGGTTACCTCATTGACTATTTCTGGCACAGGCTATTTTATAGCCATTGATTGACACCGACACTTTTTAATGTGTTTGATGTTCTTGAATTGCCTCTAGGAGGACCATTGCTTTATTCTCACCACTGTGTATTATTATCAGATACATTGATTCCGTCACTACTTCATTATTGGAACACGGCAAATTTACAGCCCTTGTTCACTAATTTCACTAATTATTGCACTGTTGGATGCGCTTTAGATATATTCTTCTACATAACAGATTCCCAAAGAGAAGTAATGGTTAATCTATTCAGAGAGATTTTGGTACGGCTGGTATTTTTATTGCGGTACCGGCTGTGTTTTTTTTTTGTTTTTTTTTAGGCAATGTAAACCATGAATGTGTCCATCTAGCAAGGAAGCAACGTATGTTTGTCTTGTTCAAATCCACGTGTGAGCTTCACTTCTCTTGTAGTATTCATATGCTGCATTAATCTGCAGAGAAGTGCTTCCCAGCAGGTGTGTGGATTCATATGCTACATTATACTGTAGAGAGGTTCTTCCCAGCAGTGTGTGGATTCTAGGGATGTGCGTTTCGGGTTTCGGAATTTCGGAATTTTCACGAAATTTCCCGATTCGTGTCTTCGAATTCGGATTCGGCTCGGACCCGAAAACCGACAGATACGAAAAGTTTTCCGAGCCGAAAATTTTCGGAGTTTTCAAATGGACTTGAAATGTGTCAAATCGAAATTTATTTTCGCTCTATTCATGATTTCGGTTCCATTCGTGATTTCGTTTCCATTTCGGTAATTCTGGACATCGTATATTTAACTATTATCGGTTATATCGCTGATTCTGTAAATTTTGTATTTGTAAATGCGTATCACTTGTTTTTGTTTCCAATGATCTGATAATTCTGTCGATACGATAATTCTGTCGTAATCGGGTCGGATCCGATTCGTTCGCGGGTCGCGCATGCGCGCTCGCGGATGTCGTAACTTTATTGAGCCATTTTTGTAGAGAGTTTTGACAATTTTTTGACAGACCAAAAAATATAGAAATTATTTATAATTTATCATGGCTGAAGGAAGAGACAGAGAGTCCCATTCGGACACCTCCTCATCTGCTTCCACCCCAGAGACACCCAGGAAGAAGCGGGCCAGCAACGTGGCATTTGAGGAGATGTTGGAGCTGGTCCGCATCTTTGATAAAAAAGATTACGACTGCCGTAAGGGCCCTTACGGCAGAAGGAATAATGCGCGCGGGGGGCGTGGCCAGACGTTGCAGCGCGCGGTCGCATGTAAGAGCTCCTGAGACCGGCGCTGAACTTTCATTTCTAGCAGCTAAAATACAGCAACCTCGGGGCTGAAAACTCACCCACAGGTGGGTGACATCTCCTAGCTCCCAGATGGCACCACCTAAGGCGCAGCGGACGTTGGAACCGCTAAAATCGGCGAAAAAAGACCGGGCTCGCGAGGCCCAAGATGGCGGATCTCCCTCTTCTGTTTCCTCTTTTACAATGGAGGCAGCTGTGGTGGGCCCATCCTGCATGTCTGACACCTCACCGCCTTCGGAAAGCAGACTTCATGCCATGCTGCAAGAACTCCGTTCTACCATCCAAACGGATATTAAAGAGGCGCTGCAGGAGCTGAGGCGCGATGTACAAGACTTGGGTGAGCGGACCGATTCTTTGGAGTCTAAAGCAGATGATTTATGTTTAGCTCACAATGACCTGGTGGATCGTCATATAGCTTTGCAAGCAGCACATGACTCTATGGCAACGAAATTAGCCGACATGGAAGACCGTTCACGGCGCAATAATGTACGGATCCGGGGCATTCCGGAGGCAGTGGCTCCTGCTGAGCTCCAGCCTTATATTATGGAGATTTTCGAGATCCTGGTACCGGCATACTCACCGCAAGATTTTCTGATGTATCGGGCACACAGATTGCCGCGTGCCAAAAATCTGCCGCCCTCAGCTTCCAGAGATGTTCTAGTCCGGGTGCATTTTTTCCACGTTAAAGAAGCGTTAATGAGAGCGTCGAGGAAATCCATGCCTCCACTCTCTCCATATGCCGAGGTTTCTTTCTATGCGGACCTGTCGACAGCTACCATGTCTAAAAGGAGGGAATTCTCGTCTTTCACCAAAATCTTACGTGACCACAACATGGCGTATCGTTGGGGATTTCCCACGAAGATCCTGTTATGGCGGGAAGGAGCTTTGCATGTCATTCCTGATCCCCTCGCTGGCATGCGTTTGTTGACGGAATGGAAGGTGGTGTCGGAGTTTACTCCCCCTCGTGTGGAATCGTCTTCGCCGCTGAAAGTTTCTCCGGAGTGGCACCGGATCCGGCCTAAATGAGATGCTATGGTCTTGCATTTTCTTGCTTTTGGGCGTGCTTTTCTTTATTTTTTCCTTTTTCCGCCAGGTTGTCTTAAATCTACTCGGACATTGAATCTCTCTGACGTCTGCAGGACTCAACCCTTTTGATCTACCTTAAGAGTGGCGCTTTCTGGGTAATGTTCCTTCGCTTGGTTAACCCCGAGGCCTTCCAATGGCCTGTATTTTGGCGCAGTCTCCTCCATGTAGAGTTGGGACTGCTGTTTTTCCCCTTATGGGAGTTTTTTCTTAAACGTGTTCTTTTAATTATACCATCCTACTGTGTTGATTGACTCCAATCAGCTGCATTCATGGAGTGCAGTTTTTTTTTTGTACTTGGTACGTTTTTTTTTCCTTTTTTCTTTTCTTTTTTTTCTTTTGATTAACTTTTTTCTGGTCAACTTATGTATGTAATGTATGTATTGTTTGTTTATTTGGTATGCACTACGTTATATCATTCCAGGTATTATTGTAAGCGGAGGAATCCCCCCATCCTCCCACGGAGGTTGTGTGTCATGTCCGCTACGAGATCTAGACAGATGGACGTAATTACCGATGAGTAAACCTCACTTCCAAATTTATTCCTTAAATGCTAGGGGCTTGAATACTCCGTACAAGCGACATGCTTTATTTCGTGACCTACATAAGTCCCGACCTGCTATTGTATGTTTGCAAGAGACTCATTTCTGTAAGAGACGCCCGCCGTTTCTGAAGTCACGCATGTATACTGATGCATATCACTCCACTGCCCAGACAAAATCTAAAGGTGTCTCAATCCTGTTCCATAAAGACTGGACTTTTGTGTGTTCGGCTCGGTATATTGATCCGTTGGGTCGCCTGGTAATCCTGGTGGGCACGCTGAATGAATTACCTATCACTATAGCCAATCTTTATCTTCCTAATGACAACCCAGTTTCTTACCTTCGAAAAGCTTATGGTAGAGTGAGAAAAATGTCTAGTGGTACGATGTTTCTTTGTGGGGATTTTAACTGCACTCCTGATCCCGACGTTGATACCCAGTCAGGCCATACCCGCTCCCACACCCGCTCCTCCCCATCCTCTAGCAAACAATTACGGGAATTTATGCATTCATTTGAACTATATGATACTTGGAGGATATGTCACCCTGATACGCGCGATTACACTTTTTTTTCTCATGTTCATTCCTCATACAGTAGAATTGACTTGTGTTTGATTCATAGTTCAGCTTTGTCCCGCCTAATGGAGGCGTCCATCGGCGTTATCGCGTGGTCTGATCATGCTCCGCTTACGCTTACCTTTGAAGCGGCTTTTCCGCCGAGGGGTATGGGGAACTGGAGACTCAATGACTCGCTTATTGTAAATGGGGATGACGTGACAAAAACGCTACAACTCCTTCGGGAGTACTTTACGGCGAACATGACTGAGGATGTTGCAACGTCGTCGGTTTGGTTGGCCCACAAAGCGGTTCTGCGGGGACACTTTATACAGAAAGGAGCGCAGCGTAAGAGAAGTTTTAACGCTCAGACAAATGCCCTTATACAACGAATCACTGTATTTGAAACCCAGAATAAATCCTCTCCTGCCCCAAATATTTCAGCTCAATTGATTTTACAGTGCCGTGAGTTGGAGCATCTTTTACTCCAGGTCACGAGACGCTCAATTAGATGGCTTAATTATGCTCATTACACCCAGGGGAATAAACCGGGGAAATTGCTGGCGTCTAAACTGAAAGCAAAACGAATGCAAACCAACATACCGTATCTCTTGGATGCTAATAACGTAAAAAATTTACAACCCAGCCCTTATCACTGACGAATTTGCACGCTACTACGCCTCCTTGTACAACCTAGGAATAGACCACACCGTGCCGTCCCCTGCACCGGGCGACATAGATCTCTATCTCTTCCTCTCAATCCGCGGGTTTGCTTGCTGCGTTTACAGAAGAGGAGGTTCATATGGCCATTAAGGCACTTCCGAAAAATAAAGCTCCGGGCCCCGACGGTTTTACAAATCTGTATTACCAAAAATTTGCTTTGTCTCTAGTCCCGACTCTTGCCCTGGTTTTTAATGACATTAAAAATACCGGCATTATTCCTCCGGAGATGCTGCAAGCGACTGTAGTGATCCTGCCTAAACACGGTAAACCCCTGTCGCATTGCGCCAACTTTCGCCCCATCTCCCTGTTGAATGTAGATGCAAAATTGTATACTAAGTTATTAGCTAACAGACTGGCCCCTCTACTTCCCTCCTTGATCGCGAATGAACAAACTGGCTTTGTCCCCGGGCGCCAGACATGTGACAACACCTGCCGTTTTTATGACATAATTGACTTAGCTCATAGAACTAATACCTCAGGACTCTTGCTGGCATTGGACGCTGAAAAGGCGTTTGATCGCCTGCACTGGGGGTATATACGGACGGTGTTGCTGCGGTTTGGTTTCCCGGAACATTTTGTGAATAGTATTATGGCCCTTTACTCAGCTCTGTCGGCGAAAGTTTTGGCTTCAGGGTTTTTATCCTCCCCCTTTCACATAACCAATGGCACTCGACAGGGTTGTCCACTATCCCCGTTGATATTCATTCTGGCCCTTGAACCCCTGGCGTTGCAGATTAAAACCTCCCCGGCAATCAAGGGTTTACCGACCCCGAATGGGGAGCATAAATTGGCACTATTCGCGGACGACATACTGCTCTTCCTGACCTCGCCGGAGACTTCACTCCCGCCCCTGTTTAACATCCTTGATAAATTTGGCGCGTTATGTTATTACAAAAATAATATGAGTAAAACACAAGCTCTCTCCATAAATATGGCTGCCTTCTCCCTTATCTCTATGCGTAGTAAGTACCCTTTTGATTGGCGCTCTACTTCTTTAAAATACTTGGGTATCTCCCTATCTAAATCGCGAGGTACCATCCTTAAGGAAAATTTCATGCCATTATTGACCTCTATAGAGACACAGCTCTCTAACTGGAGTACAAATGACTCCTCTTGGCTGGGCCGCATGGCGGCCATAAAGATGTGCATCTTACCCCAAATTTTATACTATTTCAGGAATATCCCTGTTTTTATTCTGGCACACTTATTGCTCCGGCTGCAAAAGTTACTCCATGCACATATTTGGAAGGGGAAACCCCCTCGAGTGTTAGCTTCCACAGTCACCAGGCCGCGACGTAATGGAGGGTTGGGGTTTCTGGACTTACACTCTTACTATAAAGCAGCTTTACTAGCCCAACTGTTATCATCAATGCACCTGAGAGAACCACCACTATGGTTACTACTGGAGAATGCCATGATTTTCCCATATAAACTTCATGACTTGATGTGGCTTCCATTTCTGCCGAGGAACAGTACCACAGGTCTGCTGCCCGCTTCAATGCTTTCTCTTATGTCTTGGCGCCTGTGGGGTCGCTCCTTGGTACGGCCTTATGATCTACTATGCCTCGCTCCCCTATGAGTATTGTGTCGTTCTATCCCTGACTTAAATTTAGACTCTTGGTTCTGGCGCGGTTTGACTCATGTATGGCAGCTCTTTATGCCCCACTCCCTGATCCCTTCCCTGATTTGGTACAGGAATTTGCCATCTCACCGAGTGATTGCTTTACGTACCTTCGGGTGAAACATGCTTTGACCCAGAGAGGCCTAACCTCTTTTAATGAAGCAAATCTTTCAGCCTTTCATAAACTATGTATGGGACGGAAATGTCACATGAAACCGTTGTCTCTGTGTTATAATAGCCTCCTAACCCCAACCCCACCTAAGAAATTACCCTATATGGTTAAATGGGAAAATGACTTGGCTTTAACTATCTCCATAGAGGATTGGTCATACGCCATGGACACGATATTTAAATACTCTAGAAGCACCAACCTACGTGAGGCCCACATCAAATTGCTGTGTAGATGGTATTTAACTCCTACCCGGTTGGCCCATATCTCAGGGAACTTAGGCTTCTGTTGGAGGTGTCTTACCGGCCTTGGCTCTCTATTACATACGTTTTGGCTATGTCCTATTCTGGGGGGATATTGGGAAAAGTTAAGTAGATTGATTTCCCATTGTACTCTGCTCACGCTCCCACTCTGCCCGAAAATGTACCTCTTGCATCTTTTACCCGTTAATATTCAGATCCGTCATAGGAGGTTTATTCATGGTACTCGGGACAGCTAAAATAGTTATAGCAAGACATTGGCGTTCTTCCGTCTGCCCCTCTATGAGGGAGGTTATGGTTGCCCTCAAAAGCGTTTTTAAATATGAGGAAATGTTCCACACAGCGAATAATTCTATATGCCAACTTGACGAAACGTGGGAGGGATGGAGGGTGTTTGTCGATTCTGGACTTTTGATATAAGGCTCCTCGATATGTAAGATTGTAGTGCTGCCATGTTGTATGTTTTATGTTTTATTTTAGTTTAGGAATTTATTTATTTTTATTGGAAAATGGAGTCTGCACAATCGACCCCTTTCCAGAGTTCAACGATAATTCTTTCGAATTGTATTGTTTATTGCCAGTGTTGTAAATCTATGTCTCTTCCTGTTGAAGCTTTCTTTATTTGCATATTTGTACCATTTATGTGTGCACTCCAATAAAAATCTTTATATGGAAAAAAAGAATAATGCACGCAAGGACCATATCCTTGATAAGCTATGCACCACCATCCTAGAGTTGTTTGGGAAAGACCGGACAAAGGACCAGCTCCGAAAACGCTGGTCCGACCTCAAGGCACGCGAGGAGGAGCAGCTGAGGCATATCCGTCGCGTCATAGCCAAACGTAAGTGTCATGTTATATTGTAAAGCGCTGCGCAGACTGTTGGCAGCGCTATATAAATCCTGTATAATAATAATAATGTGCTTGCATGTGCTAATGTGCACAGAAATATGTTGATTTATCTAGTCCTTTTTTCATGCAATGTGATTGTGTATAGCTTTGCGTTTTCACGACTCATACATGCATTTTTGCAATAGCTCTTCTTTTTTGGGATTTTACGTATTCGTAAAAATTGTGACATTTGATGTACAGTTGTGTTCAAAATTATTCAACCCCCAATGCTGTAAAGGGTTTTAGGGAATTTAGTGTACATTTGTAATTGTATTCAGAATGAAATCCTACAAGGACTTTTTAAAGAACCATATACAACTAAAAGGACATCAATTGGTTTTGTAATACAGTAGTAAATGTTTCTTTTGTGAATTCTTCAGTGACACAATTATTCAACCCCTTAAAGACTACCACTCTGAAGAACAGAGGTTCATTCAAGTGTTTTCAATCAGGTATTGAAAACACCTGTGGATGTCACGGAGCAGCAATAAAGCATAATAAGCACCAATTAGGCAGCTTTAAAATGACTGTGATACTCAGCTCCTTCTAGACATTTACTGGTGTGGTTACAAACATGGTGAAGTCAAGAGAATGGTCCAGGAAGACAAGAGAAGAGGTGATTACTCTTCACAGGAAGGGCAATGGCTATAAGAAGATTGCAAAGATGTTAAACATACCAAGAGAGACCATAGGAAGCATCATTCGCAAATTCAAGGCAAAGGGCACTGTTGAAATGCTACCTGGTCGTGGCAGAAAGAAGATGCTGACTTCGACTGCTGTGTGCTACCTGAAGCGTAGAGTGGAGAAAAGTCCCCGTGTGACTGCTGAGGAACTGAGAAAAGATTTGTCAGATGTGGGTACTGAAGTTTCAGCTCAGAAAATACGGCGCACACTGCGTAATGAAGGCCTCCATGCCAGAACTCCCAGGCGCACCCCCTTGCTGTCTCCAAAGAATAAGAAGAGTCGACTGCAGTATGCCAAAAGTCATGTGGACAAACCACAGAAGTTTTGGGATAGTGTTCTGTCGACTGATGAAACAAAATTAGAACTGTTTGGGCCCATGGATCAACGCTATGTTTGGAGGAGGAAGAACAAGGCCTATGAAGAAAAAAACACCTTGCCTACTGTGAAGCATGGCGGGGGTCAATCCTGCTTTGGGGCTGTTTTGCTTCTGCAGGTACAGGGAAGCTTCAGCGTGTGCAAGGTACCATGAATTCTCTTCAGTACCAGGAGATATTGGATGACAATGTGATGCAGTCCGTCACAAACCTGAGGCTTGGGAGACGTTGGACCTTTCAACAGGACAATGATCCCAAGCATACCTCCAAGTCCACTAGAGCATGGTTGCAGATTAAAGGCTGGAACATTTTGGAGTGGCCATCGCAGTCACCTGACTTAAATCTGATTGAGAACCTCTGGTGGGACTTAAAGAAAGCAGTTGCAGTGCGCAAGCCTAAGAATGTGACTGAACTGGAGGCTTTTGCCCATGACGAATGGGTGAAGATACCCGTAGATCGCTGCAAGACACTTGTTTCAAGCTATGCTTCACGTTTAAAAGCTGTTATAACTGTAAAAGGATGTTGTACTAAGTACTAAGATTGAATGTCACTTGGGGGTTGAATAAAACTGATAATGATGTGAGCACAGAAAAGACATTTGTGGTTATTTCATTATAAATGTTATGTTATATTTGTCTGACCTACACGTGCCTCTTTGATTTAATTGTAAGCAAGATGACTGAATGATCAAAATCAATGTCAAACTGGCCAAAACACTCAATTTCAGTGGGGGTTGAATAATTTTGAACACAACTGTATATGTATTGACATTTCTATGGACCCTTTGTCATAAATTTGTCAACATATTTGTGGCCATGAATGTGACTGTGCACATTCTACACTGCCTGCCTGGCCAAAAAATGTCACACACTAACAAAACCTTGTTGTACTGCCTTGAGATTTGATTACCGACGTGCCATGGTTTTGTTAAGCTTAGGCGATGTCACAACAACATGGATTTTTGTCCACAGTCACATTCATTGCATAACCAAGAATTTATCAAAAAATATTGATGGCAGCACTGCGTGAAGTCTTCTCCGACACAACCCAAAGATCCTCAGTGCGGCTCAGGTCTAGTTTATTTGTCCCTGTTTGCAGCTTCACGCGACACCTCCTCCCAGCTATGAGCTCTCTCTCTCCCACCGCTGCCCGCTAAGACGCTGCCCGCCAACATGGTCACGTCTTTGCAGGAAGACAACAGCGTGGGGGAACGACAGCTGCCGACAGTCCCAAGACCTCGTCACAATGACGTCAGTTCTGGAGTTAACCCCTAACTGCGACCAATGGTGGAGATAGGGGGTTCCAATGAACTTGTTCAGTCTTTGCAGAAGAAAAGGAAGGAAAGGGACCTCAGTTAGGAGAGAACACTAAAGAGATATTTACATATAAGTTTACAGAGGAGGAGGTTCTACAGCAGCTGTCTAAAGTAAAGACAAATAAGTCAATGGGGCCTGATGGGATCCACCCTAAGTTATTAAAAGAGCTCAGTGATGTAATAGCAAAACCGTTAACAGATTTATTTAACCAATCCTTGTTAATGGGAGTCGTCCCAGAAGACTGGAAATTAGCAAATGTTGTGCCCATTTACAAGAAGGGTAGTAGGGAGGAATCGGGGAACTATAGGCCAGTTAGTCTTACGTCAGTAGTGGGGAAATTAATGGAAACCATGTTAAAGGAAAGGATTGTTGAACATCTAAAAACATAGATTACAGGATCAGAAACAACATGGGTTTACCTCAGGGAGATCATGCCAAACTAATCTTATTGATTTTTTTGATTGGGTAACAAAAATAATAGACACAGGTGGTGCAGTAGACATTGCTTACTTAGATTTCAGTAAGGCTTTTGATACTGTTCCGCATAGAAGGCTTATCAATAAATTGCAATCTTTGAGCTTGGATTCCAATATTGTTGAATGGATTAGGCAGTGGCTGAGTGACAGACAACAGAGGGTTGAGGTAAATGGAGCTTATTCGGCGCAAGGTCTTGTTACCAGTGGGGTACCTCAGGGGTCAGTACTTGGACCCATTCTCTTTAATATTTTTATTAGTGATATTGCAGAAGGTATTAATGGAAAAGTATGTCTTTTTGCTGATGACACAAAGATTTGCAACAGGGTTGACGTTCCCGAGGGATCAGCCAAATGACAAATGATTTAGGTAAACTAAAAAAATGGTCGGAGTTGTGGCAATTGAGTTTTAATGTGGATAAGTGCAAGATAATGCACCTGGGACGTAAAAACCAAGGGCTGAATATAGAATATTTGATACAGTCCTAACCTCAACATCTGAGGAAAGGGATTTAGGGGTTATTATTTCAGAGTATCTAAGGGTAAGTAGTCAATGTAATAGAGCAGCAGGAAATGCTGGCAGAATGCTTGGTTGTGTAGGGAGAGGTATTAGCAGTAGGAAAAGGAAGTGCTCATGCCACTGTACAGAGCACTGGTGAGACCTCACTTGGAGTACTGTGTGCAGTACTGGAGACCGTATCTCCAGAAGGATATAGACATCTTAGAGAGAGTTCAGAGAAGGGCTACTAAAATGGTGTACGGCTTGAAGGAGAAAAGTTACCAGGAAAGGCTTAATGATCTTAACATGTACAGCTTGGAAAAAAGACGAGACAGAGGAGATATGATAGAAACATTTAAATACGTAAAGGGAATCCACAAGGTAGAGGAAGGGAGTATATTTTAAAGCAAACAAAATCAAGAGGGCATAGTCTTAGATTAGAGGGGCAAAGGTTTAAAAGTAACATCAGGAAGCATTATTTTACTAAGAGGGTGGTGGATACATGGAACAGTCTTCCAGTAGAAGTGGTTGAGGCCAAAACAGTAATTAAATTTAAGCAAGCATGGGATAGGCATAAGGCTATCCTAAACAAAAGATAAATCCAGGTAAAGTATCCATGTAATTGGGCAGACTAGATGGGCCGAAAGGTTCTTATCTGCCGACATTTTTCTATGTTAACACTCGCATGTTAAAATGTGAAAAAAACACTTTACACCTTGTAAAACAAACATTGAAAATTCAAATTTTATTGCATTTTTTTGTTATAATATACAGACAGAACATGACTCATACATATGATAATGATATATTATGAATCGTCTGCCGGAAAGAACGATATATAACATGTCTGGGTCATATTATAAAATAAGGCTTCAAAAAAACGCGTTTAAACAAGAGGAGCGAAACTGTTAAAAATTAGCTCAGCAGCAGACCGCACACAGGCGTGAAGGGAAGCCGTGAAATGCCTCAGCAGCGAAAGGGTTAATTTTTTTTGGTCTGTTTTAAATCATTTTATTTGTTGTTTTTTTTTCGTTTCAGATCATTTTGATCAACTATTTTTCCGTTTTAAAACCTTTTGTTCTGGTTTTTATTTTTAAAGTCAGACCATTTGGGTCAGTTTAGCGTTTTTAAATCGTTTTGTTAATTTTTTTTGTTCCTTGGCTTTCATACCATTTTAATATGATTAAATAAAGTTGTGAAATGTATATTCATAAGAAAAAAAGGATCTTTATTTAATAAAAAAAAAACATGATAGAATCGCCAGAATTATCTTATCGACAGAATGAATTATCGGATCCGAAAAACAAACCAAAAATTAATTATAAAAAAATATATAAAGTGTAAAAAAAAGTAAACCATAGTAGTTTACGTCAAAACGAATAGAGTTAGACACTTTGAAACGAGGAGAACAGACGTTCCGAAAAAAACGAAAATTTCCGAAATCACGAAAAGTCGATACAAAAAACGAGCAGAGTGACCCGAAAACACGAAAAATGGTCGATATTCCGAAAGAAAATGTATATGAAAAACGAACCGAGCCGAATCGAAACAGAAATCGGCCGAAACGAGCCGAATCGAAATTTTAAACATCCGAACGAATCGAACTGAATCGAACCGAAAAACAAATCGGTGCACAAGTCTAGTGGATTCATATGCTGCATTATACTGCAGAGAGGTGCTTCCCAGCAGTGTGTGGATTCATATGCTGCATTATTTATAAATCAGTGGTCAAGTCCTGGGAAAAAAAGTGAGGGAACTCACCCACGAATTCCACAACCCCTATTACCTGAAGAAAAAAATATATATATCACGAGTATAGCAGTACGTGGTGATACCATTTTTATTGGGTTAACATTAAATTTAAAAGATAAGCTTTCACCTCTCCTCTTCAGGTCTGGAAACTATACTGATCAGTGAAAGGTATCACTACGTACAGGTATACTCGTGATTTTGGCAACTGGACTAATGCGTTTTATATATAATACATATATCACATATATATATATATATATTTATCCAGGCACAGACCCCCCAGAATTACATACACAGGCACTGGACCCCCAGAATAACATACACAACACTGAACACCCAGAATAACATACACAACACTGAGCCTCCAGAATAATATACCCAGCACTGAGCCTCCAGAATAATATACACAGCACTGAGCCCCCAGAATAATATATACAACACCGAACCCCAAGAATAATATACACAGCACTGCGCCTCCAGAATAATATACCCAGCACTGGTTATATGGATATATTTGCCCCCAGTTCACATGGATATTATTGACCCTAGCTCATATGGGTATATATTGCCCCAGTTCACATGGATATGCCCAAGCTCATGGATATGCCCCCCAGCTCTCATGGATATGACCCCCAGCTCTCATGGATATTGCCCCCAGATCTCATGGATATGCCCCCTAGCTCTCATGGATATTTCCCCAGCTCTCATGGATATTGCCTCCAGCTCTCATGGATATTGCCTCCAGCTTTCATGGATAATGCCCCAGGTCTCATGGATAATCCCCCAGGTCTCATGGATATGCCCCAGCCCTCATGGATATGCCCCCCAGCTCTCATGGATATGCTCCCTAGCTCTCATGGATATGCCCCCCAGCTCTCATGGATGTGCCCCCTAGCTCTCATGGATATGCCCCCCAGCTCTCAAGGATATGCCCCCCAGCTCTCATGGATATGCCCCAGGTCTTATGGATATGCCCCAGGTCTCATGGATATGCCCCAGCCCTCATGGATAATGCCCCAGGTCTCATGGATATGCCCCCCAGCTCTCATGTATATGCCCCCCGGCTCTCATGGATATGCCCCCCAGCTCTCATGGTTATGCCCCAGATCTCATGGGTAATGCCCCAGCCCTCATGGATATGCCCCAGGTCTCATGGATATGCCCCTGGTCTCATGGATAATGCCCCAGGTCTCATGGATATGCCCCAGGTCTCATGGATATGCCCCCCAGCTCTCATGGATATGCCACCCAGCTCTCATGGATATGCCCCCCAGCTCTCATGGATATGCCCCAGGTCTCATGGATATGCCCCAGGTCTCATGGGTAATGCCCCAGCCCTCATGGGTAATGCCCTAGCCCTCATGGATATGCCCCCCAGCTCTCATGGATATGCCCCAGGTCTCATGGATATGCCCCAGGTCTCCTGGATATGCGCCCCAGGTCTCATGGATATGCGCCCCAGCTCTCATGGATATGCCTCAGGTCTCATGGTTATGCCCCAGGTCTCATGGATATGCCCCAGGTCTTACGAATATGCCCCATGTCTTATGGATAAGACATAAGCCCCCAGAATAATATACACAACACCGAACCCCAAGAATAATATACACAGCACTGCGCCTCCATAATAATATACACAGCACCGAACCCCCAGATTAATATACACAGCGCTGAGCCCCAGAATAATATACCCAGCACTGGTTATATGGATATATTTGCCCCCAGTTCACATGGATATTATTGACCCTAGCTCATATGGGTATATATTGCCCCAGTTCACATGGATATGCCCCCCCAGCTCTCATGGATATGCCCCCCAGCTCTCATGGATATTGCCCCCAGATCTCATGGATATGCCCCCTAGCTCTCATGGATATTTCCCCAGCTCTCCTGGATATTGCCTCCAGCTCTCATGGATATTGCCTCCAGCTTTCATGGATAATGCCCCAGGTCTCATGGATATGCCCCAGCCCTCATGGATATGCCCCCCAGCTCTCATGGATATGCCCCCCAGCTCTCATGGATATGCCTCAGCTCTCATGGATATGCCCCAGGTCTCATTGATATGCCCCAGCCCTCATGGATAATGCCCCAGGTCTCATGGATATGCCCCCCAGCTCTCATGGATATGCCCCCTGGCTCTCATGGATATGCCCCCCAGGTCTCATGGATATGCCCCAGGTCTCATGGGTAATGCCCCAGCCCTCATGGGTAATGCCCTAGCCCTCATGGATATGCCCCAGGTCTCATGGATAATGCCCCAGGTCTCATGGATATGCCCCAGGTCTTACGAATATGCCCCATGTCTTATGGATATTGCCCCCCAGCTCTCATGGATAATGCCACCCAGCTCTCATGGATATGCGCCCCAGCTCTCATGGATATGCCCCAGGTCTTATGGATATGCCCCATGTCTTATGGATAATGCCCCCCAGCTCTCATTGATAATGCCACCCAGCTCTCATGGATATGCGCTCCAGCTCTCATGGATATGCCCCAGGTCTTATGGATATGCCCCCCAGCTCTCATGGATATGCCCCCCGGCTCTCATGGATATGCCCCCCAGCTCTCATGGTTATGCCCCAGGTCTCATGGGTAATGCCCCAGCCCTCATGGATATGCCCCAGGTCTCATGGATAATGCCCCAGGTCTCATGGATATGCCCCAGGTCTCATGGATATGCCCCAGGTCTCCTGGATATGCGCCCTAGGTCTCTTGGATATGCGCCCCAGCTCTCATGGATAGGCCTCAGGTCTCATGGTTATGCCCCAGGTCTCATGGATATGCCCCAGGTCTTACGAATATGCCCCATGTCTTATGGATAAGACATAAGCCCCCAGAATAATATACACAACACCGAACCCCAAGAATAATATACACAGCACTGCACCTCCAGAATAATATACACAGCACTGAAACCCCAGATTAATATACACAGCGCTGAGCCCCAGAATAATATACCCAGCACTGGTTATATGGGTATATATTGCCCCAGTTCACATGGATATCCCCAAGCTCATGGATATGCCCCCCCAGCTCTCATGGATATGCCCCCAGCTCTCATGGATATGCCCCCCAGCTCTCATGGATATTGCCCCCAGATCTCATGGATATGCCCCCTAGCTCTCATGGATATTTCCCCAGCTCTCATGGATATTGCCTCCAGCTCTCATGGATATTGCCTCCAGCTTTCATGGATAATGCCCCAGGTCTCATGGATAATGCCCCAGGTCTCATGGATATGCCCCAGCCCTCATGGATGCCCCCCCAGCTCTCATGGATATGCCCCCCAGCTCTCATGGATATGCCCCCAGCTCTCATGGATATGCCCCCTAGCTCTCATGGATATGCCCCCCAGCTCTCAAGGATATGCCCCCCAGCTCTCATGGATATGCCCCAGATCTCGTGGATATGCCCCAGGTCTTATGGATATGCCCCAGGTCTCATGGATATGCCCCAGCCCTCATGGATAATGCCCCAGGTCTCATGGATATGCCCCCCGGCTCTCATGGATATGCCCCCCAGCTCTCATGGTTATGCCCCAGTCTCATGGGTAATGCCCCAGCCCTCATGGATATGCCCCAGGTCTCATGGATAATGCCCCAGGTTCCTATGGATATGCCACAGGTCTCATGGATATGCCCCCCAGCTTTCATGGATATGCCACCCAGCTCTCATGGATATGCCCCCCAGCTCTCATGGATATGCCCCAGGTCTCATGGATATGCCCCAGGTCTCATGGGTAATGCCCCAGCCCTCATGGGTAATGCCCTAGCCCTCATGGATATGCCCCAGGTCTCATGGATAATGCCCCAGGTCTCATGGATATGCCCCAGGTCTTACGAATATGCCCCATGTCTTATGGATAATGCCCCCCAGCTCTCATGGATAATGCCACCCAGCTCTCATGGATATGCGCCCCAGCTCTCATGGATATGCCCCAGGTCTTATGGATATGCCCCATGTCTTATGGATACTGCCCCCCAGCTCTCATTGATAATGCCACCCAGCTCTCATGGATATGCGCTCCAGCTCTCTTGGATATGCCCCAGGTCTTATGGATATGCCCCCCAGCTCTCATGGATATGCCCCCGGCTCTCATGGATATGCCCCCCAGCTCTCATGGATAATGCCCCAGGTCTCATGGATATGCCTCAGGTCTCATGGTTATGCCCCAGGTCTCATGGATATGCCCCAGGTCTTACGAATATGCCCTATGTCTTATGGATAAGACATAAGCCCCCAGAATAATGTACACAACACCGAACCCCAAGAATAATATACACAGCACTGCGCCTCCAGAATAATATACACAGCACTGAACCCCCAGATTAATATACACAGCGCTGAGCCCCAGAATAATATACCCAGCACTGGTTATATGGATATATTTGCCCCCAGTTCACATGGATATTATTGACCCTAGCTCATATGGGTATATATTGCCCCAGTTCACATGGATATGCCCAAGCTCATGGATATGCCCCCCCAGCTCTCATGGATATGCCCCCCAGCTCTCATGGATATGCCCCCAGCTCTCATGGATATTGCCCCCAGATCTCATGGATATGCCCCCTAGCTCTCATGGATATTTCCCCAGCTCTCATGGATATTGCCTCCAGCTCTCCATGGATATTCCCTCCAGCTTTCATGGATAATGCCCCAGGTCTCATGGATAATGCCCCAGGTCTCATGGATATGCCCCAGTCCTCATGGATATGCCCCCCCAGCTCTCATGGATATGCCCCCCAGCTCTCATGGATATGCCCCAGCTCTCATGGATATGCCCCCTAGCTCTCATGGATATGCCCCCCAGCTCTCAAGGATATGCCCCCCAGCTCTCATGGATATGCCCCAGGTCTCGTGGATATGCCCCAGGTCTTATGGATATGCCCCAGGTCTCATGGATATGCCCCAGCCCTCATGGATAATGCCCCAGGTCTCATGGATATGCCCCCAGTTCTCATAGATATGCCCCCCGGCTCTCATGGATATGCCCCCCAGCTCTCATGGTTATGCCCAAGGTCTCATGGATAATGCCCCAGGTCTCATGGATATGCCACAGGTCTCATGGATATACTCCCCAGCTCTCATGGATATGCCACCCAGCTCTCATGGATATGCCCCCAGCTCTCATGGATATGCCCCAGGTCTCATGGATATGCCCCAGGTCTCATGGGTAATGCCCCAGCCCTCATGGTAATGTCCTAGCCCTCATGGATATGCCCCAGGTCTCATGGATAATGCCCCAGGTCTCATGGATATGCCCCAGGTCTTACAAATATGCCCCATGTCTTATGGATAATGCCCCCCAGCTCTCATGGATAATGCCACCCAGCTCTCATGGATATGCGCCCCAGCTCTCATGGATATGCCCCAGGTCTTATGGATAATGCCCCCCAGCTCTCATTGATAATGCCACCCAGCTCTCATGGATATGCGCTCCAGCTCTCATGGTGTCATGTGCCAACCCGTAGCCCTCCTAAACGGCGCCATAGACACCGTGCCCGAGCTGGTAAGAACCATTGACCTACTAACATCAACATATGTATTCATACATATCACTACAAATTCCACCTCTGGCCTCTGGGAGTCCCCTTCTCTTGCTGCCCTTGATCCTAATCAACTTCTACTACACCTGTAATGAAGCAAGCCTGGATTCCTTCATAATGATTACTCTCCCATCTATCTTTGCTTCATTATTTACAAGACCATTCTTCAGCCAAGGTGTGTACCAATGAAGCTCTCCCAGATCTAACGGCTACGACCAGAACCTCAGACCCGTGACACTTGCCAGGCTTCATCTCCTGCTAGGGCCGGCATCCTATTTATCCAGGTCTGTACTTATCTCAAGTCTACCCTGCAACTTTAGGAATCCACCTTTAATATCAAGTCTACCTTGCAACTTCAGGAATCCATCTTTTAATATCAAGTCTACCCTGCAAACTTCAGGAATCCACCTTTTAATATCAAGTCTACCCTGCAACTTCAGGAATCCACCTTTAATATCAAGTCTACCCTGCAACTTCAGGAATCCACCTTTTATAACAAGTTTACCCTTTTACTAAAGACTTACCTTCCACCCAAAGATTCAACTACTGCCAAGAGCCTCCTATCTCTTGTGCCCTTCTCTGCTTCCAGCCTCCTGTGCCCTTCTCTGCTTCCAGCCTCCTGTGCCCTTCTCTGCTTCCAGCCTCCTGTGCCCTTCTCTGCTTCCAGCCTCCTGTGCCCTTCTCTGCTTCCAGCCTCCTGTGCCCTTCTCTGCTTCCAGCCTCCTGTGCCTTCTCTGCTTCCAGCCTCCTGTGCCCTTCTCTGCCTTCCTGCCTCCTGTGCCCTTCTCTGCCTCCTGCCTCCTGTGCCCTTCTCTGCTTCCAAGCCTCCTGTGCCCTTCTCTGCTTCCAGCCTCCTGTGCCCTTCTCTGCTTCCAGCCTCCTGTGCCCTTCTCTGCTTCCAGCCTCCTGTGCCCTTCTCTGCCTCCTGCCTCCTGTGCCCTTCTCTGCCTCCTGTACCCTTCTCTGCCTCCAGCCTCCTGTGCCCTTCTCTTATTATATTCAGATTACCCGGATTTCTTTATCTTGTTGTTTTATTCTAAATAAACCTTATCATTTCCCTTACTTGACTTTCCTCCTTTTGTGTTCGCTGCATATTGGCTCGACACCCCTCGCACACCGTGACACATGGATATGCCCCAGGTCTTATGGATATGCCCCCCAGCTCTCATGGATATGCCCCCCCGGCTCTCATGGATATGCCCCCCAGCTCTCATGGTTATGCCCCAGGTCTCATGGGTAATGCCCCAGCCCTCATGGATATGCCCCAGCCCTCATGGATAATGCCCCAGCCCTCATGGATAATGCCCCAGGTCTCATGGATATGCCCCCAGGTCTCATGGATATGCCCCCAGGTCTCATGGATATGCCCCCAGGTCTCATGGATATGCCCCCAGCTCTCATGGATATGCCCAGGTCTCATGGATATGCCCCAGGAGGGGGTGCCCCAGCCTCATGGGTAATGCCCTAGCCCTCATGGATATGCCCCAGGTCTCATGGATAAATGCCCCAGGTCTCATGGATATGCCCCAGGTCTCCTGGATATGCGCCCCAGGTCTCATGGATATGCACCCCAGCTCTCATGGATATGCCCCAGGTCTCATGGTTATGCCCCAGGTTCTCATGGATATGCCCCATGTCTTATGGATAATGCCCCCCAGCTCTCATGGATAATGCCACCCAGCTCTCATGGATATGCGCCCCAGCTCTCATGGATATGCCCCAGGTCTTATGGATATGCCCCAGGTCTTACGAATATGCCCCATGTCTTATGGATAATGCCACCCAGCTCTCATGGATAATGCCACCCAGCTCTCATGGATAATGCCCCAGGTCTTATGGATATTATTGCCCCAGCCGCTCAACTCACCTGAAATGATGCAGGCCGCTGCCGCTGCCGCACATTGCTGGCGGCTGTGTGCTTCCTACTACGAGTGGCCGCTGACAGGAAGTGCAGCCGCTCTCCTGAGATCTAACAGCCAGCCGCGATCTCGCGGCTGGCTGTTAGATCCCAGGCGAGCGGCTGCACTTCGTGTCAGCGCCGTTCATAGCAGGAAGCACTGCGGTCACTGGCAATGTGCGGCGGCGGTCTGCTCAAATCGTTTTTGGGCTCAGACCACAGCAGGAACCTGCGTTCCCGCAGCGGGAGAAGTACGGGAACGCTGTTCCTGCAGGACTCGAGCCCTGATTTATACTGAAGAGAGACCTTTAATCGTAGCTTGCCTTTTATCAGCAAAAATTTGATTAATGGGGTTTTTTAGTGATCCAAAATTTGAATTGATATCAGTTCTATAGTTTAATACAGTATATTCAACTATCGATTTGAACATATAATTATCAAATTGATAAACTATCTTACAAGTACAGTCAGCAACAACTTTATGAAACAAATTAATTTCATATTACTTTTCCACAAACACTCTGTCCCTGTTAATTTAACTGTTACTAAATCTGTTGACACCGTTTAATATCTAACACAGATTGCTTTTAAAGAGCAAAATTAGATTAATTGGGGTTTTTATTTAGTGATCCAAATTCGAATTGATATAACTATCAACTATAGATCAATATATTATCGAATCGAAATTACATTTCCCAAGGAAATCCCCTGGTGGAGATGGGGGTTCCTTTGAACCCGATATCTTTCAGAACCGCGGCAGCTAGGGAGTTATGGCCTTCCAATGATACCCAACATGTCAGGTACAAAGTAAAATAAAAATTTTAAAAAATAAATAAAAAAAATAATAAAAAAAACCACATTTTTTTGTGTGTGTTGTTTATATTAATGCAGCAATATTGTTCACATTTCAATTATAATATGAACAATGATGCTGCACTAATGATTTTTTTCTATGGGGTGCGTTTGCTAAAAATCACATACAGGGTTATCCAAAGAGATTCGAAAAGTCACCGCACGTTCGGTCACTTTTCGTTCTCTTCAATTCGGTTCGTGTTGCCGATCCCATTTCGGTGACCCTGCGGTGTATTCAGCAAGCACCACAGGGTCCCCGAATTGCAGGGAAAAGCTACCGCAAACCCGACGAAAACTAACCGCAAAACCTGCCGAATGCACGTCGAAAACCCGCAAAAACATTTGGATTAACCCGTCGAAGACGCCGGAAAAACCCGAGCAGGAGCCGATCACACGCAGCGAAGCCGCCGGAAAAACCTGAGAAAAAGCCGAGACCGCAGACAGGGAGGTGAATAAATTAGCAAAACAGTTTGTATGAATGTATGAAAGTGAAAAGCTGTTTGCAAAGAAACTACTGAGCGAAAATGTCTGAAATTTGCATATGAGGTCCAGTGAATGATAATAAAAAGGGCTGTTACAGAAAAAATAAGTGAACTTAAAAAAATAAATAAAAAAATATCGGACTTTTAAAAAAAATAAAAATTAAGAAAAATGCTTAAAGTATCCGAACAAAATCTATAAATAAAGAGACTCTTTACTGCAGAATTTTATAATGAACGGTTTATTAGATATTGAATTAAAACGAGAATACTTTTAACATTGAAGTCTATGGGATTCTCCTGAATTAACTTGCCGAATTAAACCAGGGCATTTCGGGAACCTTTCACTGCTGGTTTTCGTTCTCTGGATAGCCGAAGCAGTGCATTTTCATGGGGATTTCACTGCCCTCGAACAGGCCCCGAACAGGCACCGTATGTGCAGGCAATTCACCAGGATTTGGCGAATTGCCTGCTCTCTGGATAGCCGAATGGCCAGGAAAGGTAACCGAACGCTGAAAATCAGCGTTCGGTTACCTTTCTCAAGCAATTCGGATCTCTTTGGATAAACCTGATAATTTCCCCCAAAAATGTAACAAGTCCCCATTTCTAATTTTTGTACAAGCGCACCCCATAGAAAATATAACCGCAAACGCTCATGTGATAAAAGGTGAAAAAAAAACACTACACGCTGCAGATGATTAAAAATTCAAATTTTATTGCATTTTTTGTTATAATATAAAGGCAGGACATGACGTATACATATAAAAATGGTATATTCTGAATCTGCCGAGTCTTCCGGAAAGAGCGATATATAATATGTCTGGGCCATATAAAAAAATGTGGCTTCAAATCGCGTTTAAACATGATGAGCGAAAGCGGTAAAAATGAGCTCAGCACACAGCGGTGAAATGCCTCTGCAGTGAAAAGGTTAAATGCCGAGTGCTGAACTACATGCACAGAAGCACCTATTTAATCTACTCCCCCCCCAAAATAGAACTTGCAATTGTATTTCATAAAAAATATTAACCTCTGATCACCAAGCAGCACTGACATGAGAACCAACATACACAATTAATAACGTAGAGCAGTTCTCTCAAATCCGATGAATGGAAGGTTTTATTGGATTATGCTTTGGTGATGATATGCCCAGGTCTTTCTTACTCTGTAAACAATGATCTTTCTTTTGTATATGGATCAGACTAGGGCTGTTCACATGTTCACTTACATAAAGTTGTAATACCATTTTAAGCATATATCACTCTGCCACAGAATAGGTTAAATATCAGGTAACTTGACTTTACTTGATGAGGGTATGTTTATCACATTATTTCAGGAATGTGTTGCTACTAATGTATCCTGTGGTTTACACTCCTAGAATGATTCACTTACAAACATAGAAAAATGTCGGCAGATAAGAACCTTTCGGCCCATCCAGTCTGCCCAATTACATGGATACTTTACCTGGATTTATATTTTGTTTAGGATAGCCTTATGCCTATCCCATGCTTGCTTAAATTCAATTACTGTTTTGGCCTCTACCACTTCAACTGGAAGTCTGTTCCATGTATCCACCACCCTCTCAGTAAAATAATGCTTTCTGATATTACTTTTAAACCTTTGCCCCTCTAATCTAAGACTATGTCCTCTTGTTTTGCTACTTTGTTTCCTTTTAAATATACTCCCTTCCTCTACCTTGTGGATTCCCTTTACGTATTTAAATGTTTCTATCATATCTCCTCTGTCTCGTCTTTTTTCCAAGCTGTACATGTTAAGATCATTAAGCCTTTCCCGGTAACTTTCTCCTTCAAGCCGTACACCATTTTAGTAGCCCTTCTCTGAACTCTCTCTAAGATGTCTATATCCTTCTGGAGATACGGTCTCCAGTACTGCACACAGTACTCCAAGTGAGGTCTCACCAGTGCTCTGTACAGTGACATGAGTGGCACTTATAAGGCTCAGGCTAGGGTCAGACGAACGCATTTTTCACGTTGTCCGTGAAAAAGTGCGTTCGAACAAATGGACGTATTTTTTCACGGAATACGCGATAGCGGTCATACGATGCGCATTTTCATCCGTGATTTTGTACGGATCATCAATAAAACCCTTTTTGCGTCTGGACGATATGTTGGCCGGACGTGTGCAGCGTCTGACGTCTCCCAATCACGCAAACACGCCGCTATGCGGCCGCAGCGCACTCTGTACGTCAGTAGTAGCGGTTTGACGTTCTCGAAAAAATGCGTTCGTTTGCCACTTGCGTTGCGCGGACGAACTTTCGTGCGGCCGTTCGTCGTATGTTCCCCGGCATTGGACGTCATTTGCTGCTAGCACGGCCGTGATTTCGTACGGCTAAACGCACGTTAAAACTGCTTTCGTCTGACCTTAGCCTAAGCTGTTCACCTCAAATAAATTTCTCTGGGACCGGTTTCTTCACACATTATTTACAAGGTAACTAAAGTATAAAAGCAGTACTTACGTCATGATAGCAGCTGAATTTCTATTTTGAGTCTCTGCAATGTTTGTGCTGGGAGTGTAAAGTCTTCCCTGATAAGGTATCTTTAGAAGGAAAAGTCTGTGACCAGTGCAGGGAGAAAGGAAACCTGGAAACAGAAACACATACTGCTGTATAGAGCTGGAATCTCATTACTGGAGAAACGAAACTAAATTCCTTCCACAAACCCATAACAGGAAAGAAAGCAAATGATTTATTTATTTATTTATAAAGGATTTTACCAGGAAGGATACATTGAGATTTCTCTCGTTTTCAAGTATGTCCTGGGTTCAAGAACATTCAGTGGTTACAGAAATACAAAATAGTAAAATGCAAGATTTAACACAAAAACAAATATACAGATTAACAGAAAAATAAATATGTAGGAAATAAATGATGTCACTTATCTCTTAATCATCTGCTGTCC